>WUQG02131785.1:0-24443 GCA_011317285.2 Androctonus mauritanicus | reverse complement strand
TTTCTCGAAAACGCTAGAGCGTTGGCCCCCAATATAGGGGTGATTCTTCATCTACTCTTTATGCTCTTTCAGATGACGAAATATCGGCAAAATCCCAGACACATCAGGTGCGATATTCCCTTGTCAGATTTTTTTGTTTTTTCCATATATATCAGTAAAAATGAAACAAAAAATGAACAGTTAAGAAATATGATTGTTTATTTTTATAGAATTAATCAATATTTTTGTATTCTCTACGATGATTTATAATTTTTCAGAATTTTATAGCTCGTAGGAAAAATTCAATTTTTACTAAAAATTTCAAAAATATGATTTTTTCATATCAAAATCAGAATTATTTTCAAATAATATATTAATTAATAAATCGAAAAAGAGTGATGATAAAATCCAAATTCTACTAAGAGGATCCATTCAAAACAACTCTCATAGAAACATAATTTTAAAAAAATTTTAGCAACTAAAAAATTTAAACTACCATCAGAGTCACATATTTTCAGCCAATAAGCACAAAAAATCAATTACAACATCTGTATTAATTAAATTGGGATTGAATTTTTTTAACTCTTTATTTACTGTTTTTCTTTCCACTTCCATGCCATGTATACACATGTCAATGGACTTTAATGAGTAAGCAAAACTCAATCTGTAATATTTTATTTTTTTATTTTATAGTTCAAGTTATAAAAATGTAGAGGGAAGTTATACTTATGCAATTTCCTATGCATTTATATTACTTTTATTAGTTATAGTTATATTGCAAAATCACAGATGGGATACAGTTAGTAACATCCATTTTTTAAACCCACCACAGACTGGGCATAAACCTGTGATGGGATCAATTGAAAAGTTGAAGGATGATATTTAAGGAGCTGGACCTGTATTATTCTGAAAAACTGGAGATGTGACATCCAGTTCCTTCAAAGTTTAAAATGACTGCTTTAATATGCAGTCATCCAGACCAATTTTTGATGGTGTATATTATGCCTGGCATCTGATAGTAAACATATATATTCATCAAAGAAAATAAACAAATCATCATCCTTTTAAATTAATTTTAATTTCCGTGTAACTTGTTTTTGGCCTTATTTGTTTCTTGTAATTTGATATTTCAGGAAAAATTTTAAATGTTTTCCAAACAATATTTTTTGTGATATTAAAAATTTAGAATAATAATTATATTTTATTTACAAACAATTATTTATAATGAACAGCAATTTTGGAATTACAACTTTTCCATCATTATTTTAGAGATATATATAATTATATTTTTCGATATGTATATTTTCTTTTAATTAATTATATTTTTAAAATGTCTATTCTGAGTACAGATAATGAGGCATTAGTGACAAGAAGGTGATTCCAATAGTTTCCAAATTTTACAAAAAGATGTTTAAATTTGATAAAAATAAAATATTTTAAAATCTACATCATCATCATCTAATGAAAATATAAATATCATCTGATATTTATATTTTTTATTATCTAAATTAGATTGTTTTTTTAATATACGATATCAATATACAGTAGCATCTTCATTATCTGAACTAACTGGGACCAAAATTGTTTAGTTCATCAAATAATTTGAATAATCAAAAATACATGAAAATATAAAGGTTATACAAAAAAAGTGTAATTAAACTTACAATTAAATTATTATACACAAGAATATTATGCTGTATTTTCAAATATGAAGTATAATTAAAAATAGTTGCAAACCATTTTTTAAATTAGCTAACAACCAAAATGTCCACAAATTAACAAAAGCTAGCATATGATTTTTAACTCTTATAATGACAAATTTAGACTATTATTATGATATACTGCATATATATTTGAATAAACAAATGGTTAAGAGGCTGTAGTAATATTTTAGCATAGCAGTTGATACACTAAAAATGGATACTGTAATTTTATTTTTAGGCAGCAGTGATTTAGATAATTGACACACTACTGTATTAATATTTATTATATTATATAATTTTGATTTATATTTGTAATTAATTTGAAATTAATATGATGATAATAGATTCTCCATGACTTAATGTAAACTTGATTTTACATAAAATGTTTTGACAAGAAAAATATTTAAAAAATTATTATTACAGTTTCATATGCAGTGTAATACTGTAATTTTATATAATAGTGCCAAAATCTTTGTTATAACACTACATTATAATAGTTAATATTGTTATCAATAATAAAGTGAGAGTATGTTATAATTTCATGTAAATTTTGCATGCATATATATATATATATACAGCCAATGCCCAAAATCTAGTCAATTTATGAAATGGCTGGCCACTTCTAGATTTGGCCAAAACCCAAAATATACAAGAACTTAAATTATTTAGTCTTTGGCTGGCCAATTCGTGATGTGCCTGACAATCAATGGCCAAAAGTAAGGCTAGCCATTTCGTGAATTGGCTAGACATCAGACATTGGCTATAACATATATATATAACAATAATTATATACGTTTTTTAATAGACTCATGTATAGTTTGTAATGCTGTTTTTATTTTTACATAATAATTTGGTTAATTGTTATGTAAACTTGTTTAATTAACAATTTACATACATTAAGAAATACACAGACATAGCTCATTATTATGGCAGTTATATTCCAAACCATTGTTGTAAAGTGAATCATAGCCTTTTTTTTTTTTTCCTTCTCATTTTCTAATGTGTATAAAAGCCTAAAAATATATTCATTTGAGTGTATAATAGTGCTAGGCTTAAAAAATTCTGCCAGATGACTGAATTTTAAATCATTTGCATATCATCTTGGAGGATCCAGCTCTGATTCTGGATTTCATACATTTAGTTTCCGTAATTGCTTTAGGCCTGTCCTGTCTCTATTAGAATAAGAACAGATATCCCTCCTATAGCACGGTTTTCTACAATATTGTTTTGCTCTAGCACAATTTGAAAATTGCAGAAACTCTTATATAACACAGTACTTTTACAACATTGTTTTTACTTGAGACATTTAGAAAATTATGTTTATTCTCTTACAACACAAAACATTTTCATTAATTTTTGTAAATCCACATCATGGACACACAATACACATATAAAATGCAATCATTAGGAAATACTTTGCTAAAATTAATCATAAATGCAATTTTGCAAGTTTGCCTTGAAAAGGACAGTATACAGTCTATTTTCAATTTCGATTTTAAATTGAGTTAATTGTCGACCATTGAGTATTTTGTGTTCCAAACATTCAGTTCTTGGATAAAAAATAAGTTTTTATTCTTCAATGGAGAATGTGAAACAGAAAAAAAACTTTTTTATTCATATATTATTTTTGGTTATGTCTTAAGGAACGATTGTTTTGTAGCATGTTAGATTACAGATTTTGTAAAGTGAGCAGAAAATACACAAACTTCAAATGCAGAAAAAGTTCAAAAAGTGAAGTTGATATTGTTAAAAAGAAAAAAGTGTTCTCATTGTAACTGAACAGCAGTAAGGAAGAAATAATTATTAAATGAATGTTACATAGGCTGTATATTTTTTCTTTCCTTTTGTTTTACATATATTGTTTTTTGAGATCTTACATATAAATTTTTTCTTTTTTTATGTTTTGTGTTATTAATATTCTTAATAAAAATTTAAATTTCTTATGTGAAATTAAAGAAAGTTATTCATTATTAATTGGTTTTGGACTATAACTCTCTCTTTTTGTATTATGTAACTTTCCTTTTTCTATATGGTTTCACACAACATGGTGTTTTAAGAACCTATCTTCCATGTTATATGAGAGATATCTGTATATAAAACATAAATTAAGTATTATTTTGGAGATAATTTTCATTTTGAGATATGATATAAAAACATAGAATATAATTGAGAATTGCCATATTAGCTTTGCTGTAAAGCAGGCTATACCTATAAATCTTATTAGTATACTCTGTGCATTTATATACTACATATCTTATCATATCCTAAAAATTAACAATGGCATTGCTTTCTAAAAATAATTTGCCAATTTTGTTAATGAAAAGTCTCTTTATTCTTTCATATGATTTTATTACTGTAAATTGAAATATTATCTTACAAATTGAAAATTTAGAAAGGATATTACTGTAATTTTTTTTCATAATTTTGATGGCTTGAAGATTTTATTGAAGAATTTTGTTAAAAATCTTTTTAATTTCTATGATTTCTAAAAATACAATCTGATGGCCTCTATAAACATAAAAAATTGTTGATATGATACAAATTTCATATTTTCTAGCAGAATATTATAATAATTTAATATTTATGTTTAAATAGTATAAATATTATTAATATTTTTAACATGATTTTCTAAATTTAATATAGAATCACTCAATTGAAACAGAGAATAGAATGGAAAGAAGAAAACAGAAAATGAATAAACAACAGTCATCATCACAAACTCGAGCAGTTAGAGAAAATAGAAGAAATGCTGTTTATAATAATGCACTTGAAGTAAAATAGTTTTTTATTTTTCCTTTTTTGTGTTACTAAATTTTAGAAGTAAGACTGTATACAAAACCTATTATACTACTTATTTATATAGAATCTGTAAAGCATACTATTGTACATTTTATCTCCTAAATCTGTAATATTTCTATTAAAAAATCCACTATACATTATTCTTTTTCTGGCTAAAAAACTACTTTGCCAAAAACAAAGAAAAGCAAACCATAAAAATGATCATGAAAAAATTAAGTGAAATATTCACTTCATTAACTTTTATACAGCAATTCCATTATTATACAGTATTCTTTTATGCTTATTATTACAGATTGTGCTTGCTTCTCTTATACTTATTCATTGTACATTTCGGTTTTTGAGAATCTGATTAATCCTATTAAATCATGAATTATAGTTTTGCAATTGACTTCTGCATTCTGTTGCTTTATGATTTCATTGTAATTCATTTTCTATACATATCCAATCTGTTTCAATTAATCTCTTTGTTATTAGTTATTCATTTTTATTTTCATATTATGCATATTCTTGTCCAAACATTCTTGACTATTGTTTCTAGTTTTTTCATACATATTTCTCATATGTCCATTCTAACTACATTAAATTTAATTTCATGTTATTTCTGATATATATTATTCTCACCTCCTTACTGCAGCATAGAGAAAAAGCAAATTTTTATGCATATCCAATTTCCCAGGTCAACAAATAATTATTTCTTGCAACAAAATGCATACTTCTAATTTCTTTCAGTATTTGCATATCTTAAATCTCTCCATCCATTTATTTTTCCTATCATTTCAAAATATTTTATTCAAATGAACTGATTTGATAAACCATCCAATAAATTTGTCCTTTTTTCCAATCTTTTATCATTTATATTTAGTCTACAATATTTCTTTCATTATTTTTATCAAACATAAATATCTTATTATTGAAGTATTAATTTTTTAAATTTATACTTTTTGTCACATTAAACAATTTCATTAACATTTTATATTTCGCCAACAATATCTGGGCATTATAAAATAACTTGATAGATTTTTCTCAACTATTAATAGTCTTATCAACAAAATTATATTATTAAAATAAGTGAAACTAATTTATTTTAATTTTTTTAATTAAAATTTTTATACAATGATTTCATTTATAATATTTACCTTAAGATAAATAAATTAGATAAAATTTATTTATCTTAAGGTAAATAAATTTTATCTTTATATATTTAAATAAGATAAATAAATATCAGATAAAATAAAAAATAATTTAGAATAAACTTGTCTTATTTCAAAATTAGAATTATTTCTGAATTCATCTTAATTATTTCATATTCAAACTCAAAATTCTAATTCTAAACTTTTAATATTGTTTTAAAATAAAAAAAAAATGCATTTTATTTATGCTAATAAAATTTTTTTAGAAAATTATTGGTATATATTACTTCCATACTTTAAATTATTAAAAATATGATAAAAAGAAACTATGATACAAGTAAATATTGTAATATTATTTATACAAAAAAAAAATAAAATGAAATGAAATATTTATGAAAATGTAAAATATATTAAAACATATTAGAAAACTTTTTCATACATAAAATATTTAATTTTTTGATATTTAGTGTGTGAATTTTTTATATTTATTTAAATATTTATGAAATATTTTTCTTGAAATATTTATTTTTTTATTTTGTAAATATTTTTCTTAATTTTTTAGAATCCAATTGATATTCGTATTAGTACTAGCAATAGTTCAGACACTGACATTAATTGTGATCCATGGGAAGATAGTTCAAGAGATAGTGAAAGGTAAAAAATTTTAAATAGAAAGCCTTTTGATCATTGTTGTTTAAATTTACTGAAAAATATAAATTTTTTATTTTGCAGTGGGTCAGGTGAAGATTCTGATTGGACTGCTGATGCAGGACTTAATGTTAAATCCCGTCAAGCAAATAAATCGAAAAGAGTAGCTAGAAAACAAATATCCAATAGTGAAGAAGAAGAGGATGATGATGAAAATGAACCTGAAAACCAAAATGAGAATCATCAAAGAAGAGAAAAAACAAGAAAAACCAGGAGAAAATTAGTATGATATTAAATAATAAATTTGAAAATTTTTCTAATTATTTCTAACTCATTTTTATCATATCTAAATGTATGTAAGGAATATTGAAATATGAATTATTTTGCAGCTTCAAGGAGGCATTAAAGAAATTCCAAATGAATTTAGACCACCTGAATGGTTAACAGATGTTGTACCTCATAAAGTTCCCTATGTACCTCAAATTGGAGATGATGATATATATTTTCGTCAAGGTCATGAAAATTATATTGAAGCTGTGAAAAAGGGGAAAATTTATGAGATTGATACAAAGAATCTACCTTGGCGAAAATTGAAATTAAGAGTATATGAACTCTTTTTAATAATATTTAGTGAAATAGAGGATTATAATAATAAAAATCTGAATGTTTTGTTAATTATTTCCAGGAACAAGAAGTTGTAAAAATTGTGGATATAAATTATGAAATCCGCCCACCTCGACTTTGTTGTTTAAAGCTTCTCTTGGTTAATCCCTCTGATCGAAGTGGAGGGGACACATTTACAATTCGTTATCATGATATGCCAGATGTTATTGATTTTTTAGTGTTAAAACAAAATTATGATCAAGCAATTCAACGTAATTGGAAGCCAGGTAATACATTTTATTCAAATTATTTTTTATAAAAATAAAATTAATATATATATATTATTTCCTAAATAATTTCAGTGATTATTATTTATCTCTGTTGTTAATGAGGAAAATGCTTTTATATTTTCACTTCATTATATTCATTATATATTTTAGTTGATAAATCCATTATGAATTGTTTCCTTAATATATTTTTTTGGTTAAATATTGAAAAATATAGATATGAGAAATGAATATCAATGAATAAAATCATTTACAATCTTAAAATTTCCAAACTTTAATATGAACTTTTAATAAACTTTAAATATGAACTTTTGAAATTCATTTTTTATATTAAAATCATATATATATATATTTATATAAATATACCAAAAATTTTTACAGAAGTGTTGTACATTTATAAACAATTCATCAATATGTAAATTAAACTTTTTAAATTGAAGTGCCAACTGTAACTTTAAACACATGGTCCCAGGCTGCAGCTGACTATATTCTAATGAAAATAATAGTTATAATAGCTACTCATTGAAAGAAAATATATTTAATGCAATACGATAAAAAAAATACGATTTAATGCAATTTCGTATAATTATATCAAAATTGATATTAAGAATTAATTTTTTTACTTATATACTGAATTTTAATTTAAAAATATATAGTTTATCAAACAAAATTTGCTTGCATGTTGCATAAAAATACACACAGCTACATGCCAGTTGTATGCTAGATATTTCTATGATAAACTTTAGCTATATAAGCAATATTTTAAATGGATTAATTTTGGAATAAATCCTGAATTTTTTCAAGATTTCTCTCTTGCAAAGAAAGAATAAAAGTTTCTAATCCAGAACTCTCTACTATATCTGTGTAATGACAAATCTTTAATGTGATTATTTTTCTCTATGATATATTAGATAATCATCTATTCAAAATTTAAATTTATTTATTGTCATTAATAACTTTTGAAATTTTTTCCCTTAGTATTTTCCCTTGCACCACAAATTCTTACAAACAAACAAACCCTTAGTTAGAATATTGGCAAGGAATTTTATTATAATAATAAAGTTAACATAAAATTATTGATTATTATAATTCTAGTATTCATTTAAATGTATGATAATCAATATAAGAATTGTTGTTAATCAAATTAATAATAATAATAATAATAATAATAATAATAATGCAAAACACCAGTCATCAGAAACAAACTTTTGATGATATAAATTATGCATATAAAAATTATCATTGATGATGATCTATCATCAATTTACCTATTAAAATCACTCATTATGAATTCTCATCCATTTTGTATTTTACAAAAATAATAATAATCCAATATATTTACATATGTACAAATTTTAATAAAATTAATTCTTTTTAATTTCTTTACTTTTTCCTCATTAATTACAGCATATTGTCTTTTTTTCATGTTTAAATTAAAATTATTAAATATTGGTTTTTTGGAAGTGCTGTGTTTTACAAGATCATTCATATTGAATTTTGCAGAGTGACAGTGCATTTTCTGTATTTTCATAAATTTTTATATATAGAAAGTTTGCTTTGTATCAATATCAATTCATATTTATATATTGGTTATTACTTTATTATTCTTACATAAACATTTGCTACCTTTCTGTCATAGAATGATATTCTGCTATAACATCATGATTTTGGCTTCAGAATTCATGATTTAGTTGAGTGGATTTTCAGTTAAACCTATGACTGAATATTTAATTTATTTGAAAAATAGAATTAAATATGTCAGTCACCTATATCTAAAAGTTATGTTAATTGAAATTACTGTTGGAATTAATATTGGTATATGCATTTTTACAAATCTAAATAGCCTTGCAATAGTGACATTGTGATAATTAGTTCTTAATGAAATTGGTGGTATTTTTATATATTTTGTTGATTT
Organism: Androctonus mauritanicus; assembly: GCA_011317285.2. Classification (NCBI taxonomy): domain Eukaryota; kingdom Metazoa; phylum Arthropoda; class Arachnida; order Scorpiones; family Buthidae; genus Androctonus; species Androctonus mauritanicus. The sequence continues at coordinate 15,379 of WUQG02131785.1, read as the reverse complement.
CTTATTATAGGCTATATGTGAGATCATAAAGTACTTTTGCATTATAAATCTGTTTGATATTTCTTGATTCTAATATAAGTACATTATTTACTGATTTAAATTTTAAAAAATTTTATCAAAATTTAAATGAAAATTTAAAATTTTTAAAACTTTTTGATTGAGTGAATAACATCAATTTCATAATTTATTAATCTTTTCATCATAATGTTTTCACTTAAATACTCTCTATGAATTTTAATTCTCTTTTTTATTATAAAATAGGGAAAATGAATTAGTTTAATTTACTCCATTTAAAATTATCACCATCTGTACATCTTTTCCTTTGATATATATTTTTAAAAATTTAATCGGTTTAACCATTGCTTGACTTATATGATTGATTAGTTCCAAAAACCATCACATATCTTAAAAATTGTGTAATCAAAATGCCCTTTTTTTTAATAGAAATCAATGGTATTAGTTGTTTAGTTCTAGTTTAAGGTCAGTTTAATATGATTAATTATATGTATTAAAATTTTAAATATTTTTACATTAATGATGATTACAAGATTATAAATAATAAATGACACTGATTTTTATTTTAATGGTGGAAAAATGTATAGATCACAATATTTCTATCATTGATATTTTAAACTATGAAATCTCTGTAAATTCCTAATACAAAATAAATTTATTATTAAATTAAAATAGTTTTATATAAAGGATTATTTTGAAACTGTTAATAATAAATTTCACTTATTTTTCATTTCAACATTGTGAAAACATACCAAACATAATGTTTCTATCATTGGCAATATGATCTATAAAAATAAAGTCTTTGCTGATTTCAACAAATTTCAACAATCAAAATTTTAGATTTTTTTTATGAATAATTTCAAAGTTATTTAAAAAAAGTGTATTTTTCTTTTAAAATATTGTGTGTGTGTATATATATATATATATATAATTAATTCAGATAAAATATTTCAATGAGAGTGCTTCTGTTGTGAATATATTTCTTGTAAGATCAATAAAATCACACTTAATTTATTTAGTAATTACAAAATTTTTTTATATAAATTATTATAATTTTTCTGTATTTAATGATATTTTATATGTTGTAAAGGAAAAATCTTTAGTATTTTGTATAGGCATATTATACAAAAGTGTAGATTCTTTTAATGATGTAAAATTTTAAATGTCTTAAGTTGAGTGTGAACTTTTTGAAGTTGCAAACTAATTTGAAAATTGATACATATTGCAGGCTATACCATAGACAAATATCATATACTGTTTTGTTTTTTTTACAGTTCTTCCTAATTCAGTCACACAGTTAATTTTTTAAAAGTAGTTTATCATGTCCAATAAAGAATACCAAAATATGTTTGAAAACATATTTCATTAAAAATATATTACATTAAGAAAATTGTCTGCCTTAGGTTTTACTTTCATTTCATTTATATAATCTTATCATTTGCACTTATAGTTTAAATGATATATCAATAATAATGTTATCAATTTGTTATTAATTTTTACTTTTAATTTACAGTATTTATAGAAAAATATTATTTAGCTATATTTAATCAGTTGATTGATAGAAAAACTTTAATTAAAACAAAATTTTTTTTAAAAGAAAGTTCCTTAATTATTTAAAAATCTTTACTAAGAAATCTATAGATCGATGTTATATGATAAAATAAAGATAAAATTAAATTAATAACTGTACTTGAATAGAAAATTTTTTAATTATGGGTTTGAAATAAAAATAAATTTGGCAAAAAAAAAAAAAAAAAAAGATATATATCATCGTCATAGCATATATAGTAGACTCTTGACTTATTCCTGTCTCATATTTATATAGATTAATATAGTAAAATCCAGAAAAGTATGGATATCATTTATGTATATTGTATTTTAAGCTGAGATGATAATATATGTGATCCTATTGCTGTATTACTCTGAGAATATGCATCATTGTTTGAATCATATGGATGTGTGTTCTTGAATGATATAGTGATAATAAATCTGTAATTACTGTATAATATATCACAGTCATTTAGCCATTTTTGTTTTATCTGAACAATTTGAATGAAGATTCAGGTGGTTAGATGAATTGTTGAAGACTGTTATATGACTATTTTTGTAAGTTTTTATGTGTATATATATATTTATTTATTTATTATGTTATATTCTTATTTAATAATATATTTAAATTTAAATATATTTTGGTAACATATTTTGAAACAAAATATTAACAGAAAATTTTTTACTTTTGATGAGAATTTTGAATCTAGTAAGCTATTTTTTATATTTCTATTATTTCTTGTGGAAAAAATTTCTTAAAGCTGAATAGTCACGTTAAGTCGAGGGTCTACTGTATATAATATATAATACAATAAAAATTAATAATGAATTGTTACTATTAATTAATATCTATATAAAATATTCTAGGCTTAAAGTTATCTTCATTTAATATTTAGTTTTATTGATGATAATAAAATTGTCATCATAATCAAATATAAGCAAGCAAAAATAAATATGATAAATCTTCAATTCAAAGCTAAAAAAAAAATCAATTTTTTAAGAATCAACTATATTAATATTTTTTTTACTATTCAAAGAGCTCTAAGATTCAATCTGTCTTTAGTGGCATTTAGAAAAAATAAAAATAAAACTTCACAGTTTAAAATAATTTAAATATGTTAATACAACAAAAAATAAAATATAAAAAGGACATATAATTATGTAGATCAGAGATGACCAATCTTTTTGGCTTCCTTGGTCACATTTGAAGAAAAAGAATTGTCTTGGACTGCACATTAAATATACTAATTCTAACAATAGTTATTAAGCAAAAAAAGTTAGTAAATAATGAACAATATATGTATTCACCATGACAAATAAGCAAAAATGTCATAACCTAATAACTTTTGACTTCTTTTTGTTTAGAAATTTTTTAAAATCATTCAGTAAGTCAAGAAGTTTTTTAAGAAATATTTTAGAAATGGAAATAGAAAATGTAGATAGGTGTTTAAATAATAAAAACTTCATTAAGTACATAAAAATCTCAATGTTTTAAGAAAGTTTTTATGATTTTATGTTGGGCCACTTTCAGTACAGCAGTAGGCTGCATGGGGCCACAGGTTGAACAAAACTGATGTAAATCAAAATTGTTTTATTTACATAATTTCGTACTTTTTGAAATTAGGACATGGAAATAAAGTATCATATCTCCAAGTCCTAATTCCTTTCCTAAATTAAAAACAAATGCACATCCTGCTTTATTTGCTATCAGAAAAATGAATGTTATTATCTAGGGTGTATATTATTCATATTTTTTCTATATTTACTTTTCTAAATCATAGGAGGCAATCATTTTTCATATAATGATTATTATCTGTAGATAATGAAAAGTGAGGCATTTATGATAACTGTTTATATAGAACCAAACTCACTTATCCTGTTAGAAAAAAAGACGCACATAGCTCCTCTTTATGAACAGACTAATAACAGAAGTTCAAAATAATTAACATTTTCTACCTTTCTTTATAAATAATAGAAGTTCAGCAGTAATGTTGATTGTCCAATATTTGAGAATTATATATAAAAATAACTTAAAAATTATTTAAACAGTAATACAGTACTGTATATATTACAGTAATGCATACAAATGGTAGACAGATATAATTAAGATTATAATGAATGTAAATAAGGATGTTTTTGTCCACTATTTAGCAAAAGCTTAATTAAGACCAAATATACCCATTACAGATAAAATATTTAGAAGTAACAAATTTTTAATTCATTATTTTTGAAATCCATACGTAAGAAGTCTATTAATAAGAAAGTTGAGAGTGTATGGATAGTTCTTGACTTATGACCACTCTTACTTATGATGGTGATATAATCAGTGAATTTTGCAATTGGTCAATACAATCCCATGAATTAGTCCCTGATCCAATGTCTGATATATGGAAATTGTCTTTTTTTTTGTGTCTGATTTTTGTTTTTTTATGTATTAAGCTAATGTATAGTGTTTCAGTAAACATTAGTAATGAGAAATCCATAAATTTTAGGCATTTATGATTTATGACTGTTCAGATTTAAAATGATGGGGTTGGAAACCAAACCCTGTTGTAAGTCAAAAACTACTATATATAGTAAATGAAGTATAACATTTAAACATTATGTTAATATTTATCTAATTTCACAAATTAGTTAAGCTATTACAATCTTCCTGATTAATTGGGTTTGCTGCATTAACAAGGTTTCATATTCATCCATACTCTTTGCTATTTTCTATGAATTTGATTTCATTTTAGACAATCTTATTTTTCTCTGAATGTCTTTCTGCTGCCAAATTTGTGTTTACTCTATGATCATTTTGGTATCATTTTAGTTTATTTTTGAGTCTCTGTTTGATAATGCTTATATAGGGTGATTTTGACATAATCTGCCATATGAAATGAGTGGATAGAACAGCTCGTGAGAAGGAAAAAAACCATATCAACCATGTCCTATCTCCCATTCCCAGTTACAGCGAAAAAAGAGAAAATGCGCAGTTCCAAAAAACCCACATTTCTGAGAGATCTACATGCAAAATAAGCACATATTTTAAAAGAGCAGAAAATATCCTTTAAGATGACATCAATTTCATTATCATACCTTGATTTAACTGCGAGATACAAGCACTGAAACCTTGACAAAGTGCAAAATTAAATTGCTGCCAAAATGTTTAACCGGTAATTACGCAAACACCCTCTCGTATGAAACTTACAGCCACTGTTGAAATTGGTCGCCTCCACCTAATACATGCCCTTGCCCATTTGCAAACTAAAAGTACTGTAGCTCGTAGCAAATGCTCATCCCTCAGCTTTGTTATTGCCTCATCGAGCCTACTCCTCAAATCTTGCAAATTGGCAAATTTCTCCTGAACTATGAAACTGATATGATTCATTGTATGCTCACTCGAAAGCTGTTAAACTGGGAATGTTTTTGGTAGATTTGTTAAACTTCGAATGTTTTTGGTAGAAGGGTAAACACTTGTTTACTTACAATGTTTTACCGATTGTAGGTAGATGGGTGTTTGCGTAATTACTGGTTAAACATTTTGATGGCAGTTTAATTTTGCACTTCGCCAAGGTTTCAGTGCCTGTATCTCACAGTTAAATCAAGGTATTATAATGAAATTGGTGTCATCTTAAAGGATTTTTTCTGCTCTTTCCAAATATGTGCTTATTTTGCATGTAGATCTCTCAGAAATCTCACAAATGTGGATATTTTTGGAATTGCTGCATTTTCTCTTTTTTCACTGTAACTGGGAAACGGTTAGAGACAGGACATGGTTTATACGGTTTTTTTTTCCTCCCCATGAGCTGTTCTATCCACCTGTTTCATTTGGCAGATTATGTCAAAATCACCCTGTATAACAAAAAAGTATCAAGAAATAATAGTCAAAAGATCTGACAAACTGAACAAAGACTTGTAAAAAGTTCCAAGAGTAACAAATGCTAAATACACTTTTTGTTAAATAGACATTATTAAGATTTGAAGGAATTGTTGAAATAACAACAAAATAATAAGAATGCTAACATAAACACAATTCTGGCAGAAGTAACATATTCAAAATGGAATAAGATTATTTTTATTGATGATAAAATTTATAGAAAGCATTAACAAAAAAAAAAAGTTGATATTTAAAGAAAGACAATGAATACAGATACATTCCAGTTTTGTTTATGCAGTTTTTTGAAAATATAAATAAATTATATGGCAAATATTAAAAAATAAAATTTTCCAATTTTTAAATATAAAACAGCCATTTTTATTAATACTACAATATTATTATACCAATATTTAACATGATTTCTGATGGTGATACTTGTATAGTAAGTTATATGCCAGAGAGAGAGAGTGGGCAATTATAAATTGTATATACACTTACTATTATGATAACTATTATATATCTTTTACCTTATTATTAGTAAATATACAGCTTATAATATTTTAATTTTATACTAATAATAATATAAATTTGACCTGTGCAGATTTTTCTGGAATTAAATGCTACACCAGCCAGGGAGTATGTAAATGTCTTGTTTTGCAGTAAACACAATTATAATAATTGTACCAAATTTATTTAATCTATGGAAACTATATTTAGATAACATTAATTAACTTTATATAATATTTTATTTATAACTTGCATCACAATTTAAAATTTAAGTGTTTTACTCTATTTTATTTTTCAAATGTCATTAAAAATGAATTGAATCCAAGAGCATATCAAATATTAAAAAAATCAATAAAGTATGTTAATAATTTGAATAGATAACTTATTCCATCTTTAAGGACAGTTATATTTAGCTAGATTAAAAAAATAAATATTTTAGATAATATCATTCAATATTATCTAAATTTATTTATTTTTTGGTCTGACAAAATATGAAAAATTGTCTGAAAAAGAATATACCATTTTTGTCTGTTTTGAATAAAAAGTATTTTTATCTTATGTAAAAAGTTTATATATAAAGAGACACACAATTATACATATATATGAAAAGAATCATGAAATAAAAAATAACAATATTAAATAATAATATAATTGTAGATCAGCTAATGGAATATAATTTTTGAATTCAACTTAAATTTACCATGCATTTGAGTATTATCATGAATCAAAACTCAACATAATTTTTTTAAAGCAAAAATATAACATGAAATTATCATTTGATATATAACATAAATGTATTTAATTTTTTTAAAGGAAGATAATTATATATACATATTAAGTTCTTTGGATTTTTAATAATTAATATTCAAGATTTAAGTTTTTTCTTATATAATTTTATTTATTCTATCTTATATGCAATATTTCTAATTGTTTCAATAATTTATATTATGCTTAATATTTTATAATTTTTTTAAAATTATATTTTAAGCTTTTTTAGCTTATTGGTGCAGCCCATTTAAAATATATTTCATAATATTCTTCATTCAAGTTTTCTTTGATATTAGTTTATTGAAAGAAATATTTTTCTCATAAAGAGAGATTATAAATTTTTTAATTGAATTTTTTTATTTAAAAGTATGATTTGTGAAAGCATCATAATATTTTTCATTCTTTATTCTGTTAAATTAGTAATAAAATTTATTAATAAAAACTATTGAATTGCTTTAAAATTAAATAAAAGAATGAATGATATGTGATAAATATTTTTATGTTGTTAATGTAGAATTTATTAGAAATTATGATGATTTTAAACTACTAAAAAAATTAATTTTTAAGTATGATTTTTATTTCAAAATGATATCAAACTTCTGGACTAAAATATTTACTTGAATAATTTATATCAATCATATTTGTTATAAATAGGCTGCACTAAACAAGTTTTGGAACTTTTTAAACTTATTTTAATCCAATAATATATTTTAAAATCTAAATATATTTATTTGTAAGTTGCTTTTACTATTTTCTTTTGAATTTATATATTGTTTGTTATTAGTAATATTAAAATAATTTTGTAATGTAATTTTTAAATAAATGTTTTTGATATACAGTACACTCTTTACTTATCCATGTTAATGGATGTCAAAGATGCAAAGAGTACAAAAATGGTATTTTGCAATATTATATCATCAAGTAATACAGCAGTTCTCAACAGATGTTTGAAATAAAGACTGTATATTCAAAATTTTCTAGCAGTTTTATAAAAGAATAATACACATGCATTGAATTGAGTATTGCATATTATATTTCATTAAAACCATAAGTATAACAATATTAAACTTTTATTTTTAAGTAAAATATTATATCAATGAAAATTATAATTTATTTTTGTGAAAATTTATAAGTATCATATATAACAATTTTGAATAAAAAATTGAGAACTGCTATTTAATATATTAAGCACAATTCAAAGATTATAAAAAATCAATGCAAAATCCATAATTAAAAAACTGTTCCAAAACTTTTTATTTCTAAAATAGATTAGCAAATTTGTCAGATAATTAAAAAAAACAAATTTGCTCTTAAATTGCTAATAAATTTTAAATAATTGCTTATGATTATTATCTATAATATATTAACCCCTTAAGCATGAATAATATAAATACTAATCAGTATGTTCACTAAATGGTATTTGGTACAATTTTTTATCAAGAACTTTTTCAGATAAATGCCAGAATTTAAAGAATTGAAATAAAAGAATGTATATATCAAATTTTGAATTACTTATTCTCTAATATATCTTAATTTCTATAATGTTAGTTATTTTGTTTATGAAAATTGTGTAAATAAATTTAACAATTTTAATATATTCATGCTGGGTATTACAAAAAATAAAGCCCATCCAGAACTAGATTTATATTTTAAGCAGATCATATTTATTTATTTTTATCATGAATTCAGAAAAAACAAATTTGCAAAATATGTATATTTTGATTAGAAACAGCAAAATAGCTATTTCTCATCATTTGATCTTATAATTCATATTTTTTCAGAGATTATAAAAAGCTACATGAGAAAAATTATTGCAGTACATGAATGAAAATTATTTTTTATTAAATTTTCTTTAGAAGTAACATTTCTATTTATTTTTATAAAAATTCTTTTAAATATGTACATTTACAGACACTTGTTATGTAGATAATAGATAAATAGCTAGCCAAACTCAGGAAACAAATCTTTTAATCACAAGAACATTTTTGATCTTAATTGTAAGTCAGCTTCAGTTTATATACCTGATGATGTAAATTGAATCTGATCTTCAGTAAAAGTTGAAAATTTTCTTATAAATAAAAGATTTGTTTCTTAGAATTTGGGTAGGTGTTTGTTTTCATAGATTCAGGATTGAACCATATATAATTGTTATATATTCCAAAAATAAAATAAGTATAAAAGATAACAGTAGACTAATGACATGATAATGACAAACATTTTTTGAAATCACTTAAAATCATTAATATTTTGTTATTAGCACAACATACTTTTAAACCTCATTTAAAGATTTTTGTTCAGTTAATATTGAAAAACAATAAGAAATATTCAGAATCATTAGAATAACTGGATGAAAAATGATATAAGAATGTACAACCATCAGAAATATAACATTGAACAAAATTCTATGACATAATCTTAAATTACATACACAATATGCATACTAAAAGTTCCAAAAAACAGCACAAAAGCAGTGTTTTTTTGTGCTGTTTTTTGGAACTTTTAGTATAGAAGTGAAGCAGTATTGGTTCTTTGTTCTTAAAGACAATATGCATAGTACATATTTTATTAGTTGCTGTAGTATTTTTAAAATAAAGATAAACAACACTGATCAGGATTTGTATAGCATTACTGAGAAAAACTTTTTTCTCTCCTGAGTAGTATTATTTATCTTTATTTTTTTTTTCACATCAAGAAATAAAATATGAATAATTTTAAATATTTATATTATGAAACTTGATAAAGAAAATTTAGTTGAAAGTGTAAAATGTTCGGTTCTTTGATATTTCAGAATTTTAGTGTGAATATTTTATAAATCTTCAATTATTAATATAAATTAATATGTTTACTATGATTATAATTTTAATTCTTCTATTGGAGCCATTTACTTTTTATTAAAAAGTTTCTATATCAACATTATTTTCCAAATTATGATCAAATATACCATATTTACCCGAATACAAACCACAATCATATTGATTTTGTATATTGAGTGGTTTGCAGTGTCGCGTATACAGTTGGGAGCACTGATCGCATAGACAGCTAAGTCATTTCAACATGTGTATGCCGAGTGACTTGCAGCATCATGTGTATAGTTGGCAGTAGAGTTGTTGAAACTCTAGTATTTTCAAAAAGTTGTTACTAAATAAAAGCTCAAGAAAAGTTGAACTACCCAAATTTTTTCAATAAAAGTTATTAATGAATTTACCTTAAATCTGAGTAATTGCTAGTCAGTGTTATTGTGGCAATAATGAACAATTTGTGGTTTGTTTTGTTTCATCATAAAACATTGCCTGCACCAAAATACATCAAATACTATGTTCATAAAAATAAAAATAACAATGTGTGAAAGACACTTGTAAAATGCAAACAACACTAACAAATAATAAACAATAATATTTATAAACATTTTTGTAAAGGAGCATGATAAACACAAATAAAACTATTGTAAATAACAACAGCAGTAATTCAGTCAACAGATATAAACATAAAAATTTAATTCATGAAAAATAGTGTAAAAGTGCATACTCCTGCAAAAATAAGTTAAAATATGATAAAAATAAATAAATAAATATTGAAATAGCAATATTCAATAAAAGGGCATAAAAGTTAGAATAAGAAAATGTTATGAACATTGAGTAAAATATGGGAACTGATTAAAAGATAAAGTTTTCATGGATAAGTGTCCAATGTATTACTCATTCATTGATAAGATAAATCAATGATTGAGTCACATGACTGTCCCTTTGCAGAATATAGACAGATCTGCAAAGGGCATTATGAATCAATCTACTGTGGAAAGAGGTGAGAAGAAATCTGTTTCTTGGAAACAGATTTCTTCTCTCCTCTTTCCACAGTAGATTGATTCATAATGCTAGTCAACTGATTTTATTTGTGGAGTGAAATTTATTACATATCTAATAGTTACAAGACTGTTTTCATAATTAACAAAACTTCAAATCACAATAGAAAGGGATGAAGATCTTTCAGCAATTTCTGTTTTGGCATCTGCATGATAGCATAATTTTCCATCATTTAATAAATACCATTAACTCATTTTAAAAGGCTCAAGAATGGAGTTTGAGCCTATTTGCTAAAAAGCTCAAGCTTGAGTCAGCAACTCTATTTTGCAGTATAGTTGATGCAGTATTCATATGCATTGACTTGACTGCCAAGTCAACAAAACCACTTCATCTATATCTGTCTCTAACCTAAAATGACATATGATGTTGTTTAACACTTTCAAGAGCGCACTTTCTTTTTGAATACATTTTTCTAAAAATAAACATATATATTTTCCTAACTAACATAGAAGATATACAAAATTTATCTTTTTATTTCATTTCTGTTTAATAAATTTTTAAAATTCTGTTTACAAAGATAAATTTGACAGAAATCAATTTTAAACATTACTATCAGCATGGGATGATGAGTGATTTTTCAACCTGGCATGAATATATTAAAAATGTATTGATTAATTCACAGATGTCTGATTCTTGCATATGATTCTAAATTAAACTTTGCAGAAATAAAATTTATCTGAAATTGATATGAATTAATTGCTTTGAATGTAACTAATAGTTTTTTTCTTTTTAAATAAATTTAATTTATTAGAAGAAGAAAAAAATGCAGTGAAACCTCTCAAAAAATGACATCAATAGGGAAATTTTATATTCTAAAAGTTTTTTTTATAAATAAACTTTGAAATGTCAGCTGTCAAAAATGTGTAATGACAATATGGTTTAGAATGAAATTGATGGGTTAAAAATACAACTAACGCCACTCATGGGGAAAAAAAATTACTTTCTGAATAACCCTATATATTTTTGGAAATAAAATTTATATTTATATATTATTTATTTAAAACATAGTTTATATTAGAAATTTATCTATTCAGATACTACATTTATTAAATAATTATTATGTTTCAGAATTTTTGTTCATTCATTTATTTATACTGTCAATATTTAGATCTTTTAGAATTAAGTAAATAAAATAATTTAACATATTAGATTAAATATAGCTTGATGATTTCATTTATGATAATATATATCACTAAATCCACTTTTATGACTTCATTGTATCTTTTAAATTTAAGCAGAAATGTGCATTACTTTTAATTTTATGTATTGAAGGAGTACTAAAAGTTTTTTCTGCATTAAAATTATAAGATGTGCTTTGTTATCTGTATTATTTTATAAGTTTGCTTAAATCTTTTTAAAGTAAAATAGGAAAAATTGACATCCCAGAGCATCCAGAAAAATCAAATTCTAGATAATGTTTACAAGATTTGGCAAACATATTTTCTGTATAAATTTATATATGAACATATTAATTTAAATAATTCTGAATTATTTTGTACAATTATAGCTAATCAATATAAAAATATTATTACAAATTCTCTCTATCATAAGCTTAATTGTTAATTACTGTTTGATTTCAAATGCTCATTATTTGAACAGTTAATGAAACTAAAGATTAACTTCGATTAAGATTGAAAACCTTTCTGTAAAGATGTAATATAAAAATCAATATAAAAAATCTCTTTCTGTAAAAATGAAGTTTATGATTTTTATTAAATATTTGGTTTACAAATTAGTGTTTTGTTTTTTTGGAAATTAATAGGAAATGATAAATTTTTTGATGTCAATTCATATAGATTTATCATGGTGTTTGAAAAATTTCTTTATGCTGCTTTAGCATGTTTACAGTATTATGTAAGTAGTGAAATCTAACAATAGCAGTTGTGAAAAAAAAAAACTTTTTTAATTCAGCAAATGTTTTCAGTAAGAATGCTTACCATCTTCAGGCTTACAAATGCAACAGATTTTCTGTTGCATTTGTAAGCCTGAATATGGTAAGTGTTCTTACCGAAAACGTTTGCTGAATTAAAAAAAGTTTTTTTTTTCCACAACTGCTATTGTGTTAGATTTCATTACTTACATAATACTATACATTTATCAGATTGAATTCCTGTTTTATCATTATAAAATAACATTTTTTGTTTATGTTAAATGACAAAGATTTTATGAGTGTGTGTATGTTGCTTTAGAGATGATATTTAGTATTTAGCATTATTCTCATACAAATAAAATAATTTTTTTAAATATTGCTAAAAGAGGTTTCACTGTATCTGTTAAAAAGTTAATATTTATTTAGAATAAGGTGGAAATATAAACACATTCTAATTGAAATTACAAGAACTATGTTTTTGAAGTTTTATTTATAATTATTTGTTCTCTATCATTTTGATTATAATAAAATAACTTTAATAATTTAATGATTGAAATTAAAAATCCTTATGATGATAAATTTCATTATACTGTAAATAAATGCTTAAGGGGTTAACTTAAAATAATTTGATAACAATTAAAAATATTTCATTATTTTAGATATTAATTGTGTTTTAATACAGCATGTTAACTATTGCATATCTGTTTTTGCATCCTGTGGTACAAATTTTGCTATTCCTAATGTTTTGCTTTTTTTTTTAATGCTATTTGGCTTTTAAGGTTTTATAGAATTTTTAGGAAAGCAAAACATGAATAGTCAAGAGTCTACTGTATATTTTAATAAAAATAACTGTGGAAAAATTGATGATGTTTATAATTGTTTAGGTGATAGGTTTAGATCTGTGATAGACAATGCATGGTGGTTAGGGACAATTGAAGAACAAGAACCATTAGATAGTTCATTGCCTGATTCTACATTCCAATGTTTTCTTGTTATGTGGGACAATGGAGAAACAGAGAAAATGAGCCCTTGGGATTTTGAACGAGTGGATGAAAGTAGTATGTTTATATTCATAATTCCAATTGATTATAAAGTAATAAATTTATATGTGACTTATGAAGAAATTGAATTCAAAATACCTTTGATGAATTTTCAAATTATTTTTACTAAATGATTGAAGACAATTTTCATGTGTAGAATCATCATTTATCATTTTAAAAAATTGAAAGATTCTTATATTTATTTCCTTTTCTATAATATAGTATAAATTTTGGTTTTATTTCACTTTCCAATTCCAGAAAAATATAATTCATTTAGTTATCACAGCAATTTTGAGGTTTTAAATTTCAAAAGTTGGGATAATTATGAATATATAGTATTAGTTAGGTTACATTAAGTATATTTTTTGATACTATTTTAAGTTAAAATATATTCTTAAAATGGTCTAATTACCTCTTTCATTTATTTATTTTTTTTGTCTGTTTTAAAAATAGATTAAAATTCATATACTATTTCATTAAAGTTTTTATAGAATAAATGAAATCTTGCTTAAATATAATTCTTGAAGTCTTGGAATTTAATTGCATTATAAAATATATTATCTGAGTATTTTATTACTTTCAAAAAAAATTAAAAAAAAAATTGTTTTATCAGGAATGCCATCAATTATGGGTGGTAGTGTTGATATCACAGCAGAAGAACGTCTTGCAATGATGTATTCACCTAAAGATAATGAATGGTCTCCAAGAGGACAAGTTGCAGAATGTAATAGACTCATTCGAGGACTTGAAAAAATAATGGAATTATCCTGTGCAGAATCATTTATATCACCAGTAGATTTAAATAAATATCCAATGTATGCTTTTATTGTTGAATATCCTATGGACTTAAGCACTATTAAAGCAAGATTGGAAAATCACTATTATAGGTTTGTATCATAAATTTTAATTTTAAAAATACAAGTAAATATAGATTAAAATTCATATACTACTTTATTAAAATTTTTATAAAATAAATGAAATCTTGCTAAATATAATTCTTGAAGTCTTGGAATTTAATTGCATTATAATATATATTATCTGAGTATTTTATTACTTTCAAAAAAATTATATATATATAGCCCTATTAAAGCAAGATTGGAAAATCACTATTATAGGGCACTTAACAGGTTCCCAGTTTTTGCATTTTTTCAAATATGAAGTAGCAAAAAATTAAAAATATGGACATTAATTGCAATAAATAAATTTTAAGCATTCATAAAAAGGCATTTCAAACCATGTATGTTTCTATACAATACAATATGATTGAGTTTCTAACAACAACTCTTGTCATCTGCTACAAAATTGGAAAAATTAAAATAATTGCTGAAAAGCATAAATAACACACTTTCTGATTTTATCACCATAATTATATAAATAACTTCTATTCCTGGATTGTGCCTAATGCAGTAGTTTTTGTATTAAAGCTCATCTATTTATTTGTTCAATAATAATAAAGAATAAAAATTCTTTTAACATTTATATGATATAAATAATTTCTTTATTATAATTTGCTTGATTTTAAAGACTATGTTTTCATTTCTTTAGCTAAATAAATCATTATTTATTCATAAACTATTTATTTTGTTGACCTTAATTTTATTATGTTCAAATTTCATTGCTAAGAATAGAAACTCTGATTTTAATACTATATTTAAGGGAAATTGATTCTTGGTTGAGAGTTTTTACTTTACAAGCTCACTTCAGGAATAAATTAAAATTGAGAACCATCTATATACAGCCATACCCCAGAATTATGTCACCTTAGGTTCTAGTCTGATGCCATAATTAACCCTTTCAGTCCCAGTGTCCATTCCAATGGACATTAATTTTATTCGTATTTCTTACATATCTAGTAACAAAAATTATTATTTAAACCCCATAGGGCATCTTTTATTTATTCCATTTAAAA
>WUQG02131674.1:0-24451 GCA_011317285.2 Androctonus mauritanicus | reverse complement strand
TTATTTCTGGACCAACCCTTGTATAAATAATTGTTTTATTGAAAACAATTATTTACATTACAAACGCAATTTAGAACATTATTTATTTTTTGAATGAATAAAATTTTGGCTTACAAGTATGAACTTTCTTCATAAAATTCTTGTATAAAAGTTCTATTATAAATCACACTTTCTTAATAATAAATTATTTTATAGTATACTAATGCATAAAATCCAACACCTAAGCAGTTTTGGGAAAAAAATCTCTTTTTTATTTAACGTACATTTGTTAAATAAGAGATTTTTTCCCACAACTTCTTGGGTGTTGGATTTATTGCATTAGTATATTATAAAAGTGTTTAAGGCAGCTTTTTACAAAAGTAATGAAGATAAATTCTTTTGCTACATTGTTTTCTATCAATTAGTCATATTTTATTTTAGAATTGCTATTTTATTAAAAAAGCTAAATACAGTAAAACTTCGATCTAACGTTCGTCGATCTAATGTTTTCCTCAATCTAACAGTCTTTTTCTCTGGTTCTGGCAAAAAATAGGGAAAAATAACATTAAAATGTTTCAATCTAACGTTTTTCGATCTAACATTATCCTTTGTCTAACGTTCAAATTTTCTGGTCACTATATCACCAAAACTCATGTAAATAATTTTCGATGTAACGTTTGATAGAATTGTTATTACATCTGGTCCTCTCACACGTCATCATAAGTTTCCCATAGGAAATATTCATATTGGTATGACATTACAACCAAAAAAGTAGAAAATGTGCAGGTTATTGGCTGTAAGCCATATGCATTGTGACAATTGGCACTAAATATCAATAGTAGTCTCCTCACATTGCAAAATTTTGCAGGTCCGTGTTACCTATATATGTAGTCCTACGTCTTTTATATTTTGTCGTTTCCCAATCTAACGTTTTCCTCAATCTAACATTTTTTTTCACCGTCCCCTTGGAAAACGTTAGATCGAAGTTTTACTGTATTGTTTTATGTCAACATTTTATACTAATGAAAAACAAATTTATTGAAGAAAAATGATGCTAGAAAAATAACATTTCTGTTATAAAAATATAATTATTATTAAATTCTATTTGTATTCATATTTATATGCATTTCACAATAAACAAATTTCTGATAAAATTTTAATGAAATAAAGTTATTGAATATTTTTTATTAGTAATTGATTATTTTATAAATTTGATCTTATTTGTGTAGTTTCAGAACATTTCCATAAAAATATGATATTAAATATTTATAGAGTCTCTTTTACAGATATGCAATAATTAGTAATTTTCACGTTGTGTAAAAAATTATATGTTATCATGGATTTAAAAACCAGAAGGTTTTTATCCATTTAATAGATAAGTCCTTTGAACAAATCAAATAATTAAAAATAATGTAATTTTGAAGTCCTGTTTTTTTTGTTCCAACATCATTTTAATTTTTACTCTTATCAAATCTTCATGACAATGGATTTTGTGCATACCATACTTGACCTGTTTCTTTGGACTTTTAGCCTGTTTGTTGTTATATTGGAGATAGATTGTTTGTACCCACAAGTTGTCGGGACAGTTGATTGTTTACTTAATTTTTGTAAGTTGTTCCGTTTTCTTTAATAAATTTATATTGTGATTATGACCTCTAACTGGTGGGATTTTGCTGCAATAAAACGATGGTTAGTCGACCATGAACTGAAGATTTCATTAAACATCGGTTTTGAAAGAAAGAATGGGGCAAGGAGGTATGATCCTCGACACACCGTGGGGGTGCATCCATATGTGCCAAATTCTGGATCTATCTCCATAAGATTAGTGAATTTTTTGTCGTCAAACTAAACTGAACAAATAGCATAGAGGACAAGTCTTATTCTAAGCCTAGAATAAGACTTGTCCTCTATGCTATTTGTTCGTATCTGAATCTTTTTAAATATCAGTCTTTACACTGATGGCATTCTCATTATGAACTGCATTTAATTTTTCTGCTTCAATAGTTGTAATTCCATCATTCAAGAACAAAATATAAAATATACTGTTTGTACTGATCATTAATGTTCATTTTTTTTTAATTTTTATTCTTATCAAATCTTCATGAAAGTTGTTGATAAATTGACCAACTAAGTGTTCCTTTGAATAAAATAATTGCAATTAAATATTTGCATTTTAATTAATCAAGCAATAATTCATCACAATAACATTTAAAAAAATATACATGAACTTATAAACTGACCAATAGTATGAATTTATTTTAAATATATATTACACAAAAGTCATCATATCCTAATGTTATATCTGTTACAATAAGTTGTTTTTTATGTAACTTCAAATATATTTTCTGTCCATAAATTTCTTTACTTTTATTCATACTTATCATTTCAAATTTTGATTTTTATTAAATAAAAATTCATATTTGAAATATTCAAATAATTTATATTCATTTCAGAAATTAGATTATATTATTATATTAACTGAAATTTTAAAATTTATGAACAAAAGTTCATAAATTTTAAAATTTCAGTTGATATAATAATAATAATAATTGGAATTTGATTTATTTTATGTATGCCCTATAGTAATAATGATAATTTAAAAATTTAATATTTATTATAGTGGAATGTTATTTCTACAATTCAGCAATCTATAATTTTGGAATTAGTGGATGATGCTGATATTTTTCCTGAGAAGTTATCAATATTTAATCATCCATCCATTAAGGTATAGTTTTTTAAATAGAGGTAGTCCTTGATTTATAACCAATTATACTTATGATGATGCAGTCACAGATAACTTTGGTGATTGGTCAATGCAATTCATACATATTGATCAGTTACAGAATTTTTGAATCCATGCATAATGGTTTGATGGTAACCAAAATTATCTTTGGTTACCATCAAATCCCCATCTTTGTTGTTATGATATCTTGAAATAATTCAAGTGGCATCTACTATCAAGTGTCTGATTCTTATAGTTTTATATTCATTAAGTTTATGATGATGACATATATATAGCGTCTTAAAAATTGACAGTGGGGAAGTCTGCAAATTTTGGACATTTTTGACTTATGACCTCAGCATTTGGTTTGAACACTATCATAAAACAAGGATTATCTGTATTTTATATATTATAAATTTAAAATTACATCAGAAATTTTAAGAGTAGTAAATAATTATATGATAAACTGTTAAATATGTTTCAGAATTATTTAAGTATAGTACGAGGTTCTGGCCAATTTTATATAGAAAATAGTAACACTAAAAAAGCTAAAGTTCAGTACAATAAAGTTACAAGAAAAATTGAGGTAATATTTATTATTTAAAATTTAATTCATTGATAAATGAAATTTTGAATAAAAAAATTTGAATATAGGTGGCTCCATTAGAAGATGGTAGTTTTACTCTCACAGTTCATGATATGTGCTTAGAAGCACGCAAGACTGTAGCTGCGCAAATTCAAATTTCAGGCATTTCATCCATTCGTGTTCATATGGTTGATAAAGTATAAATCTTTATTATCATATTTAATTTTAAATTTCTTGGGCAGTATTTTATTATTGCAATTTTCAGGTTGAACTTGGAAAATCATTTGTTGCATCACTAGAAATATTAGATGGAGAAGGTCATCATTTACCAACATCATTATTTCCACTTATCAACTTGAAACCAATTTTAACATCAAACATTATATCAGTCAAGTAAGCTAATTAGTTTTATTGCTTTACTGTAAAAATGTTATATAAATTTGAAAAATATTTATGCAATTTCAGGTCTGAAGTAATGAAAGATGATAATCAATATCAAGCATTTTATCTAATAACAGGGCTTTCTCTTGGTCATACATCAGTGACTTTTACTGCAGCAACTGAAACAGAATTACCTACCAAAATTATTTCTAGTGAATCATTTTCTATACAAGTAATATCAATGTTTGTTTTTAAAAATTATAAAAGTAATGTGATATTGTTTTATATTAAGATAAAAAATATTTATGCATATATATTATTCCCTTGTATATATTATACTATATAAATTAGAAAAGGGAATTAAAATAGAGAAATTTATCTATTTTAACTGTGCAGAAAATGTCACACATAAAATATACCTTCAAAGTAGTATAGATGTCAATTATTTATTAATTCAGAAATGATCTATAGTATGCTGCAAGATGATTCATGTAATTGCTTGATATGTATCAAATCAGTTTTGCCATGTACTAATAGTTTTCCCAGTTTAACATGTACTAATCTAATCTAAAACTAATACAAGGTCTGCATAAAGACCTCCCCTATAGACAGGTAATTACAAACAAACAAAGAAATATACAGAAAAAATATTTTTATTTATGAATAACATACACTATGCTATTTTACACTAGTGTTTTTTAAAAATTATCATCATTAAATGGCAGCCTCCATTATTGACACACTGATGAAGCATTTCCTGGAAGTTATCCACAGCTTTTTGTGTTATTTCTAACAGAATGTTAGCAACTTCCTGGGTGATTACCTCCTTAAAGAACTTCCAGAGTCCTAGGGTGATGTTTGAATACTTGTGCCTTTAAGTATCTCCAAGAGAAAAAATCACAAGGTATCAAATCTGGCAATCTTGGGGTCAGGCAGTATCACTGTGCATGGATATGAGACACCCAGGAAACAGTTCTCTCAGAATTTCTAGAGAATGCCGAGAAGTATGGACTGTAGCTCCATCTTGTTGGAACCAGACATCTCTTTTATAGTCTTCAACAAATTGGTTAGACTTGGACCGAAGGAAAGTCTCTAACATGTGACAGCATCAATTGGAATTAACCATTATTATCTAGCCATCATCTTCAAAAAAGTATGGACCCCATACACCAAATTCGGCAATGCTACACCAAACAGTAACATGAAGGGCTGTGTAGTTGGCGCTGGTGAAGTTCTCGAAGATTACCTTCAGTCCAGTACCAAAAATTTTTCTTAGTACCTGCCAAGTGGAAGTGAGCTTCATCAGAAAAAATCACAGCAGCTGTAGGGAGGGAATGTTCTGAAGAATTTCTTCACACAGCTCTGCAAGTTTGAAAATCTTTTTCCTTTAGTTCTTGTATAATCATCATTTTGTAGGGATGCATTTTGAGAATGTTGTGCACTCCAATTAGACAGACCCAGGAAAGCTGCATGTTTCACTGCTGAATGCTTTGACAATTGCAGGACAGAAGCTACCTGTTATCATTTATTTCTTATTTATCATCTATTATTATTTCTAATTTATTATAAGAAATTATTTATTATAATTTCTTATTTCTTATTTATTTATCATCTGTTTCTTTTCTATGAATTAAAAATGAAACCATTAGTGATAAACAGCTTATGATTGGTATAAATTTATGGGTTTGATTTAATAGAAAGTATTGTTATGATATTTCATGGAATTTATCAGTGTAATGGTGGAAAAAAAACTATATTTCACATTTAAATTTTTATCATTTATTTCTTCTGTTGGAAAGGGTGATGTGAATATTGTACTGATACTGCATATTTTTATTAATGCTTGCATTATCTATTGCATAAAAAAATATACAAAACAAAAAATATTGTGTATTGCATAAAGAAAAAATATGAAATAGCATATTATTTTAGTATTTAATAAGATGCACATTATTATTGAGAAAATACAATATTTTGTTGAAACAGCAATAAAATGATATTATTAATATGAAATGTAGATAAAAATTCATTTTGTTGTGTGAAAACAGTGATTCCACAGAAAGTTTTATAAATGTAAAGAGCATTTAACTTATTACTGTCATACAGATAAGATAAAATGATTGAATTTGCATAAAAACATAATATGAAATGGTAGAAATTGTCTTCATTTGTGATAATTTCCTGCTTTGCTTTCTTCTAGAAAACTTGATTAATGTATCATATTGATTCGATAATCCTAATCTCTTTCCACACAATATTGTCATCATCACACTGGTAAGCGATTCTTACAATGGCAATTGTTAAATTCATAAATTCAAGTATAGATGTGACTTTTTTTTTATGTTGATTTTTAACAAACTTCATTCTATTAATATATCATTTTTTTACAATATAATACAAACAAACTTAAGTAGGTGAATTCATAAGCAAGGATTAGTCAGTTAGCTGAAAGAAATAAAAAAAATATGTATTTTTCAATGATAATGCAAATTTTATAAAATAAAACACAAAATTTTTATTAATTACTAATTAGAAAGAATTTTTGCTAGTTGATTGATTTTCAATTATCATAATTTTTAGATTTTCAAAAATATTCTCATATTTTCCACCAAAGTATAGTGGAAAATATGAGTAATATACACATAGCATTGAAGGATATGCATAAGTGTAATGGACTCTTTGAAGACGGCTCAGATGAAGTAATAGGCTTGCATCTACAAATTGAGCAACCCTCAGCTAACAGAGCCCACTTCCTTGACATTAGCATAGATTTCCCAGACAATAACAGTCTCCATGCAAGGGACATTAATAATAATTTTAACTGCCATTACAAGAATGGCTTATCAGTGTGATAGTGATATTTTGTGGAAAGAGACCAGGATCATTGAACCAATATAATACATTAGTCAAGAATTAATAGTTGAAGTTCTGACTATTTTCTGGAAGAAAGCAAAGTAAGAACTGATCACAAATGAAGATTATTTTAGCCAAATATACAATGAATGGAGATTGTATCACTACAGCTATGGATGAATTGCTTGTGTCTATTCAACTATAGTTGATGAAATGCTAAATGTTTTATAGGATTAATTGTTCTGCATATTCTTTAATTTTTTATTTGGATTTATAATTTTTATTATATCTTCATTTAATTTTTATTTTCTTTGATTTGGAAAAGATTTACTTGGAGGAACATTGATATTAATAATGCTGTGATATTATGTATTATATCTACTAATAAATTAATCATTTTACCGACTTCCATTGTACTGTATACCAGGAAGAATTTTTTGTAAATTTTTTCTTTTAAACAACTTCTATTTTATTTAACAGCTAGCTTAATGATTACTGTAATTAATAATTGCATATTTTTATCACACTATGTATCAGTGTTTTCAACTGGGATGCTGCAGCACTTTAGTGTGCCATGAGATCGGCAAGGATTGCCACAGCACCCTGATTGGAAAACATTGTTTTATATTATTATTCATTCTTTAATAATTCGCATGCTTACTAAAAACCATTGCTCCACCATTTGATATTCTACAGAATGAGAAATGATGGCATTTGTTACTAAACAAAAAACCATTCTAATTATTTGTATACTGTTACAGAAATAAAAAGCGTATGCATTTATAATGACAATGCAACATGAACATACAATAACAGCTAAAGAGGATCATAAAAAATTGAAGACGACACTATGCCTGTTTTAGTAGTTAATAATTCTTATTAATGAACATATTTTCCAATTAGCAGTGTGATTTTTCCAGTAATTCTGTTGTATTTCTGTAAAACTAATAGTTTGTGATTTTTTTTTTTATATTTATGAAATTGCCTAACATTTTAGTAAAAATATTTTTAATATATGAGTCAAAATTGTGCAAAAGAAAATTCTTTACAAAACTATTTATTATTGTACAGGTAGTTTCCACTTTTATGAATTAATTTTGACTTGAAATTGCTCATAAAGCAAGAACTCATAAACTAAGTATCAATTTCCTTAGACATAATGTTAAAATCAGGAGTTCTGTTCTGAGCAATGTAATTTGACCACAATAAAATTAAGTAAATGCCAATAAAATCAATAATTTATGATTAAATAATAATATATCTAGCTAAAGAAATGAAAAATATAGCTTTTAAAAATCAAGCAAATTATTATTATAAATAAATTATCATCATGTAAATGTTAAAGAATTTTTATTTTTCAATATTATTAACAGATAAATAGTTCATCTTTTATACAAATAAACTACTGTCTTAGGCAGAAATGAAAATGAAAGTTATTTACATAATATACCAGTAAAACCAAATGATGTGCTGCTAATCCTTTTTGACTTGTCATTTTTATTTTTCCAATTTCATAACAGACACAGAGTTTTTTCTACAAATCCAGTCATGCTACATTGTGCAACTATATAAATGATTTGAAATGGCTTTTTATGAATGTTCAGCATTTATTTATTGCAATTAATGTTCATATTTTTGATTTTTTTTGATACTTCATATTTGAAAAAACTCTTAAACCTAGGAATTAGTTAAGTGAGAACTTGTAAACTGAGAACCACCTGCACTATTTTACTACTATAAATTGGAAAAATTAAAGATTTCTAATTAAAAATAAGTATTTTTATTATATTTTTTAAAAATTGTTTGTTGGCTGTAATGAAACAGATCTTATTATCTGGAAGATCTGGGATCAATTTCAAATTCCAGAGAAATAAATTTTTTTCAGAGAGATCAAGGCTCAATTTGTTCATTCACATTCTTTTCCATGTTGGCTGACACATTGAAGGTCTGGCAAGCCCATGATAGACTAGCGATGTAGATTAAACACTATAAATCTTTCAAATGACCTGACCTAAGCAAAATTTATTTTTAATAGATATAAAAATTTTATATTTTTAGGTGTTTCCACCTCTTCATATTGAGCCAAAAAATCTTACATTGATAGTTGGAGCAACATTTCAAGTAAGCTGTAAATCAAAAATAAATTTAAAAAATAGAAATTTTGAATTCTTAATGTAACTTTTGATATATAGATAATATGTTCTGGTGGACCACAGCCACAGTCTAATGTTGAATATAGCATTTTAGAACAGAATATTGCAACTGTTAATACTGCAGGAATCATTACAGCTGTAAAATTAGGCAAAACTACATTGACAGCAAAAGCAGTTGGACTTGATAGAAAAACAGGTCATTCTGTTGTATATTCTCAGGTAATTAATAATTTAATATTTAGATATGCTTACTAAAAGTATTTATTGAAAAAAAATGATATTTTAAGGACCAAGTTGTTGTTAATGTGATATTGTTAAAAGGCATCAAAATTAAAGCACCTCTGACAAGGATGGAAATTGACACTCAAGTAAGAAAATACATTATATTCAGTATTCAATATAAAATAGTCTCTTTTTTTTTATAAATATATCAAAATATATAATCAAATTAAAAATGTATGAACTAATTTGTTTTAAAACTTTTCATCCAAATATATTTCTTTAACTTAAAATACAAAAATACTACATTTTACAATTATATTAAAAATTTTGATTTATCTTTAAAATATATTTTCACTGCTACCAAATATTAGCCCATTGATGGCTGTGTTCCATGTGCAAATTGTCATAGGAAATTGACAGAATACTTTCTGCTTGTAATATCTGTTTTAATTTTACAAAACAGATGATTAAATTAATATTAGTTAAAAAGAAATATTTAATTCTATGAAATATTTTTAGCTTTTTTACTTAACCATAATCATCCTTCATTCATGAATAAGGATGAAGGTTGATGATGTCTAAATAAAAAGACTGAAAACTAGTTACATGCAAATTGTTTGAAACTTGAGTTTTTGAAATTCAACTCATTTTTGGTTTCAAAATAAAAACAACTTGGCTTGAACATTTCAAAACGGTAAAATCCATGTAATCTGCATTTTCTACAATCAAATATTCTAAGCTAAATTAATCTATTTTGTAATAATGTAATTATTAAAATTATAGTTTAATTCTATTTTTAGATCAAGGCTATGGTGCCACCATCTATTGAATTAATAATTAATTAATTTTTAAATTTAGATTAAGGTGGCACCATCTAATAATTAATAATTAGACTATAATTTTGAATTAATTTCCTGAAATGAAATTTTGCCACCACACTGGCATCAAATTGGGATCTTTGGAATAACATGCTAACACCTTACCAGGTAGATTACCATGAAATCTAACAGTATTCCATTTTTGGAAACTTATGTAATGATTAATTTGAAAACTCAGATTAGTCAATACTAATGCTCCCAGGCAGGCTATCTACATAACCATGAGCTCTCATGGCAAACCTGGATGGACAGATTATAATTTTTAAAATTATAGTATAATTCTAAATTATTATGCTAGGAGTTAATTTAGCCTGAAACATTTAATTTGTAGAATTTCCCTAATTAGTTTCAATTAGAATATACTTTCTGTAATATAGTACAGGTATCCCTCCTATAATATGGCTTCCTACAACATGGTTTCGCTCTAACATGATTTAAAAATTGCAGAAACCCTCATATAACACAGTATTTCTAAAACATGGTTTTTATTTAACACATTTAGAAAATTATGTTTACTTACAACACAAAATATTTATCATTAAGTTTTGTAAATCCATACTATGGACACACATTACACACACAAAATGCAATCACTGAGAAACAGTTTGTTGAAATTAGTCATAAATGCAATTTCATTAGTTTGCCATGAGAGGATGATATGCAGCCTATTTTTGATTTTGATTTGAAATTTAATTAATTGAATTAATTTCGAAATTGAATTAATTGTCAATCATTGACTATTTTGTGTTCCAAGTGTTCAATTCTTGGATAAAAAGAAAGTTTTTATCCAAGAATTGAACACTTGGAACTCGATCCGATTCTCTCCTGTCATAATAATTTTCTTTATCTGTTTGTTTTACTTAGCTTTTGGAGGACAGAGAACCTCGGACTTGCGAGATTGACAAACAAGTGGGTTGTTTATTGTTCAAAGATGTCATTCGTTGTTAAATTGTGATTTAAGTTTAGAGTAACATCTTACAGAAAGTCCAAACTTCATGTCCTTGCAACATTTTTTGTTTTATAAAATAGATCTACAAAGGCAGACTTATTATCTTTTTATATCTTATTCACGTTCGGTTTTTTTTTTTTTATTAGTAAGACAGTCAATAGTTTGTGGCACCCCTTACCGTTCAAAGAGAACACAAAGAGGTGATTCACATTCGGTTTGGTCTCGATAAAACATATATAGATATATTTATTGGGGCCTACAGAGACCTCACATTCTTAACATATATACATGTTTTATTTATAAAAGTGTGTTGGGATTTCACAAAACAAAAAAAAAAAAATTCCATATAAACATGTATCCAGAAATGTTTCCTTTTTGAGATAATACAATATGTACATACAATTTAATAAGCCTACTATTAATTTCATTATGCTTTGTAGTAAACTTGCTTTGCAATCAATTGTAACAAACTATACATTAATCACAACACTGTGCAAGCTATTGGGATAGTTTATGAATGGTTGCAAATAATCCATGAATTTGCTCTTTTGCACAAGCTAAGTATATGATTTGTGTTTTTAGACTGTGTTATCTCAAAAAGGAAACATTTCAGGACCATGTTTATATGGATTTTTTGCTTTGTTTTGATGAGTAGCATATCTGATTTAAATTGACCAGATCTTTTAGGAATATTTTGTATAAACAGAAAAACTGTGTATCAGAATGAATTATTCGGATAGCATCAGATATTTTTCGTAGTATAAATAAATAAATGGGAAAGGTTAATCCATTAATATACTTTTGATTTTTCTTAAAATTTACTGATTAATATACATTTTTCTGTTAATATAGTAATATATAATTTTATTTATATAAGATGCCAGTTTATGCTGTAGGCGTCACTGAACAAGAAATACCTTTTACTTTTGGAAGTGCATTTCCTAATCTTAATTTTAATTGGTCTGTTTCTAATCAGAATATTGTAAAGTTGAAAAGTGTCTTTCAGCAGGTAATTAAAAATTTAATTTTTATTAGTAAAATTAAGTATTAAAGTTACAATATGCAAGTTAAATTTTTTTTTTTTTTTTACTTAACAATGCCCTTGTTATAGAATGGTATTCAGCAGTCTAATGAAAATAATTTTGCAATGAGAATTGTAGCTAAACAGGCTGGTCATATGACATTGCATCTTGATGTATCTCCTATAGAACCTTCTGCAGGGGCTTATTCACAAATCATTCAGAACTCTCAGTTGTCGGCAGAAATTCAGATAGAGGTATTTAACTGTGAATGGAAATTTTAATTTTGAAAAAATTTTTATTTATATAACCAATTTTTATTTTAAAGATTTATGAGAGACTTGAATTGTTAGTCCCTGAAATTGATAATTCCAAAATATTGATGTCACCACATTCACAGAAGAAATTACGGAGTAATAGGTTTGCATTTTAAAATTGTCAGAAATTGAAATATTCATTTTTAATAATGAAATGTTACAAAATGATATATTCATTAAATTATTTTATTATAGAGATGGGTTTACTCGTGTGACATATACATTGCTTTCTCTTGGTTCTGAATCCGATCCTGATGTGACAGTTGATAGTATGGGATTATTAAAATCAGGATCAAAAACAGGAACTATACAAGTTGTCATAACATCTTTTGAGGATTTTGATGTTAAACAATGTTTGACTGTTCTAGTTGAAGTATGTATAAATATTTTTATTTAATTTCATATTCAGTTTAATGTTTTAATTTTAAATAAATGATTTTTTTAATTTTAGGTTAAATTAATATCATACATATCTGTTGGTATTGAAACTAAAATCAGGACTGATAATTGGCCACTTGCAGTAATTCCTCTAGGTCTTACGATGATGATAGAGATTGATTTTCATAATGATGTTGGAAGAAAATTTAATTCTCTAAATAGCCATTTAAAATTTAGACCAAGCAGGTATGATCATTAAAAAAATACATTAGAATACTTTTGAGATACCTTTAGATATGCATAAATTCTTATGCATATCTAAAGGTATCTCAAAGGAATTCCAAAGGAATTTAGATATCCATTATTAATAATTTATTAATATATCCAATAGATGGTGACACCATAGTTTAAATTAAATAATAATTATTAATTTGACAATTAGTACAAAAATTAACCACTATTGGAGTTTTTACTTGTTTAGATTTATTTGGAAGTTGATTAATCCCCTAAGAAAATGGATGAATTAAGATTAGTTTAACAATTTAGTCAATAGATGGTATTATATGCAATTATTTTTGATTAAATTTAATCATATTAAGCTATGATGTGACATCATCATGATGTAACAGTATATGATGTTATGATGGTGTCACATCACCATGATGGTGACATCATTGTGGCCTAATACTCTGGTTAAATTTACATTAAAATTGGACTCAAAAGTTAATATATTCCAAATACTATAATTAATAAATTATATGGCAAAATAATTTTGTTAGAATTCTGGCTATTGTCACAAGATCTCATGACTTTGTCATGTTGTAATAAATAAATGACTTCACATCATGGTGATATCACATAATCATATTGATGAGGTCATAATGGCATAATATTGATAAATGATAAACTAAAGTGATACAACTTGCTTATAATTCCTATTATTGAAAAAACCAAGCACTTTCAGCAAGTATAACGTTTATTAAGGTATAATGTTTTAAATATATCTTTAAATATATATTTAAAATGTTATACCTTAATAAACATTGTTATATTTGCTGAAAGTGATTGGTTTTTTAATAATTGATAAATGATCTAGCAATATTATACTTTAATAAATTCAGAAAGAATAAATACTTTCTATCAGTTGTAATTCAATTAGTTTGATGATGATATAACATTTTAATAAATATGAGATTTGAAATAACAAATGAAATCAATGCATGAAATAATTTTCCAATTAAAAGAATTCTTTTTGGGGACAATACAATGAAAATTGGTAAAAATAATCAATTTTTGATGGATATAGTTTACAGTATCACAGCATTATGAATTTCAATGTTCCTACAAGTAAATTTTAAATTCCATAACAGAAAGACATGTAGACTCATAAGTTTGTGAACCTTCTGGAAACTATAAGAATTATATTAAAGAACAACTGAAACTGTAGAACAATCATTATGCAAAATAATCAAAATCAAGTTTTCATAATATACTATGTATGTTTTCAAACTATACTTGGGCAATAATGAGCACATTTTGCTAATTTAATATACCGGTATATTAGAATTTAACTTAAATTTCTAAGATGCGTAATACAATTAATTGAATAATTTATATTTTTAATAATCTAAATTTTAATGTAAATATTAGATTTTTTTGGAAATTTGAGATCATTTCATCATTTAACATGTATAAAAAGTATTCATCATTCAAAATCTTATCAAAATTTGTGAAAAGCAGATTACATTTTTACTAAATTTTGTTGACAATGTTTGTGATTTTTTTTGGATAAATTACAGTGCACCTAATAGATTCCTAATTATCTGAGGTTGGACTATCCAAGTTGCCAATTAACAGGATTTAATACCAGATTCATTTTTTTGTTGATCAAAATTAGAATCAACTAAAAATTCAAATTTGTAATAATTTACTTACTATTGAGTATATAATTATAAATTGTTCTTACAGTATTTATTTTTATTGTATCATTAAACATAGAAATTGGTCTGGTATTAGTATATTTGATCCCTTAATAGGATCAAAAATAATACTTATCTTTAATAATACTTTTGGACAAAGTCTTTCATCCATTATGAAGAACAACCAAAAAGAATATAAATATCAGGCATAATTTAAGTAATATTATGTAGTATTGCATAATGATTACAAAATTAAAATTTAAAATTATATAAATATAAATATGTAAAAACATAAATATTAGCAGATACATAATGTAAATAATGATTAGATTTATAAAAGTCCATGCTGAATTAAGATCTTCCATTGTTTTTCTAATGTTTTAATATCTCTTTAATAGCCTAACGAAGTATTAAATATTATTCTTAAATAAAGTTATTTGGCAAAACTTGTATGGGAATTTATGATCAGACTAGTAGTAATAGTTTTATTGTTATCATAAAGTGATAAAGAAAATGAATGAATATCTGTATATCCACAGAAAAAAGATATGCATTTTTTATTATAATTTAGAAGTCTTTTTATTCCTCTTTTAATTAGTTGCTGAAATATAAAATGTAAATATACCATAGAGACAATATCATCAACATTATTGCAAAGACATGCACAGCTCTAAACAGGAGAATTGTTTGTTTTTTAGAAAAATGAGTCAAAGTTTATTATTATTATTAATAGTTTATTAAGAATATAAGAATTTTTTATAGTTTGTATTTTATTCTATATTCACGTTTTCTTATGTTTTTATCATATTTAAATAATTTATATGATTCTTCAAAGTATACATATAACCTAAAATTAAAAAAATATTAAATTAGGTATTGTGGTTGTCATTTTTCATACCCTGATTACATTTATAATTGATCAGAGTAACTAGTTAGATAATCCTGTTTGCAATTATCCAGTTGAGGAAACTTTAAAGATTTGAGGAGGGAAGTAAAGTATGTGCAATGCCAATTGATTGTAAATTAAATTTGGATTATTTTGCTTTTAGTAATAAATATAAGGAAAGTAAATAATTCTAGCTATAATTTTTAATTTTTCTCTTTAAATTTAAATAGAAATGAAAAAAAAATTCTAACTATTGAAACATACATCATTTCTAACTGAGTATATATAAATATTATTTTTAAATAAAATTTTGAATTTTAAATGTGTTTATTCTTTATTATAAAGAATTTTTATTTTTAAGAATTAAATAACATAATCAGATTTCTTTTTTTTTGTTCTATATTCTTGTCTGTGCAGGATTTGAGAATAAAATATGTAAAATATACTAATTTGATTGATGCTTTAAATGGGAAATTTTTCAGATTTGATCTTATTCAGATATCTCAAGGAATTCAAAATCAAACATTAAAAGTACAAGCATTGAAACCTGGTTCAACAGTTTTGAAGGTAAAAGAATAATTAAAATTAAATATATATAAAATAAAAAAATAAGTTGCATTTTGCCTTTTGAAGGTTTGGGATGCTAATAATCCTCATCTCGTTGATTATATAAACATGATCATTGGTACAGCTATAGATCCCGCTGAAACTTCTTTAACATTAGGTGATATTATTTGTTATAGCAGTCCTCTTGTAACACAAGAAGGTGAGCATAATAAATAAAGTTTTTGATGTAATGTATACTTTCTAATTTTGGAAATATTTTCTCAATTTTTTAGGACAATATGGTTCATGGTTTTCAACCAATAATGTCATGGTGGTTCATCCTATATCAGGCATTGCAGTTGCCCAAAGAGTAGGAACAGACACAATTCATTACAATGTGTCAAATATTCTTGTTACAAATACACAAGTATGTAATTTCTAATAAAATTATTTAGAATATTTGAAAACTAGATAAAAAAAACTTTGGTTTTACATTCACTTAAAAAAAAAAGTTTCTGTTATTATTGTTGATCGAAGTGCAGTAAAACATATCAGCAATGTACCATGAGAAAAACCATACATAATTCCTATTCTTCTTAGGAGTGATATAAATAAAAAGATCTCTAATTTAATAGGTATAGGATTATTTTAATAAATAAAAATTTGCATAAATTTTATTTGAAGCAATTATAATTTTTTTTAAATTACAGGTAAAAACTGTAGTCAAGATGTCATAAATAGTGCATCATCTGTTTTATATCAGTTTCCATTCCTATGTGAACTGTCTTTAGTAAAACCAAGTATTGATATATCTATCAGTGACATATTTAATACAATGATTGGCTTTGATTGGGATAAAGGTAAGTTTTGACATCTATAGCAATTGAAGCATAGTAAATAATGCTATTGTGGATCATATTAGTCATGATTGATGAAATAATTTTTTAACAAAATCTAATGTTTATATCGATGCTTTCACATATTTTAAATGAATGAAACTAATGTTTATAGTTGGCAAACTTATTAAATAGAAATATTTATATACTGATGCAAATGATTATTGATGTTGATTTATTGGGTTGTTGTAAATGAAATGGACAATTTTAAGGACAATTGAAAAAGAAGAGAATAAAAAGAATAATAATACCTGTTTAATCAAAGTAATCTCCAGCAGCATCAATGCATTGTTGCCAATGTGCAACAAGGTCATTTATACCATGTTTGTAAAAATCAGTGTGTGTAGAAGTGATGAAGTCCTCCACTATCCAATAAATCGATGCGTCATTGGCAAAGCATTTCATAACAAAAAATGGCTCAAATGGTTGATAATATGGTAATCTGTTGGGGAAATATCAGGAGAGTATGGAGGACAAGGCACAATTTCATATCCCAAATTGTTGATTTGCTGTATGGTTGACACTGCCATATGTGATTGAGTGTTATCCTGAAGCAATAAGACACCATATCTATTCACAAGTGCTGGTTGGTTAAGGCACAATTTGTCATGAATTTGCTGCATATCTATACAATATCGAGCTGCATTTATTGTTTCATCTTGTGGAAAAAATGAGTAATGGATAATACCAGCAAAAAGCAACCAATCACCATACAGTGCCAACCACCATACAGTAAACAATTTCATCTTTGGATGCAAAGATGCTTTTGGAGTCCTTCCTGGAGCGTCTTTTATTTCCAACTACTGCTATGAACATATACAATTGTCGCAGAATATCCACTTCTTATCCACAGTCACAATTCATTGCAGGAACCTTTCTTCTTTACTTCTTTTTAAGAGAGAAGAGCACACTTCCAAACACTGTGCTTTGCTTTTATCAGTGAGTTCATGAGACACCTACCTGTCAAGCTTCCTTACTTTTCCTATTATTGCAAAGTGTCATGAAACAGTTGAAAAGTGTACATTTAGTGTCTGGGCAATCTCTTGTACAGTTTGTTGTGGATGTTATTTGATTAAATCTTTTAATTCATTCGAATCAGTGGAGGAATGACAATGGCCAGGAATTTGTTTTGTTGCCTCAAATCTCTTGAGCAAAATTTTGTAAATCAGTAGTGAATAGATTTCTCATTAGTTGTTCTTCCACCAAATGTTTTATTTATGTTTTTTACTGCAACTTCTGCAGAATTCCCAATTTCATAAAAGTATAGCAACCATAATTGATTGGGTTCCATGATTGACTTGATGTTGGTAGTATTCAATGTTTAATACTCATTGAATGAAACAAATATTACAATTGCATCACTCACATGTGGCATTGTCATATGACATAAAAAATTTGCATTAATCTCAGTGTTTGCTTTCTTCAGCAACAGTAGAAACCTGATTTCATTCAACGGCCATTTCATTTGCAACAACCCAATATTTGGATTTAAATGTATTTACAAAATTAAGCATTATCTATTAAAATATGCATAACAGATTTTAATTAAAGATTTTTAACTTATTTTAGCATGTATTTTGACATATAAAATTATAAAGTATTATTAATATGTCTGATTATGAAATATAACATTATCAGATCAAACAATGAAAGAATATATTTGATTATAAAATTGTAATATTAAGCTATTTTATTATTAGAAAAGTTTATCAAATTCCTATTTTATGATTGGCGATCTGATTAGGTTCATTGTTATTAAGAATTTAAATGAAAATTTTTTAATGTTCTAGAATAATTAATTTAATGAAATATTTTGAAGATATAATGAATTAATTATTTTAGATGATGTTAACTTAAATCAAATATCAATTTTTATGTTTATTTTATACCCAAAACATCCTTTTACAGCATTTATAAAAAAAATGTAGTTTATTATTGTGTGGGATAATTTTAAATTTAATGTTTTCATCCAAACCTTATGAAAAATCATCTTTGAATATTTTACTATTCAGATGAAAATAAGTAAATCTAAATAACCCTTAACAAAAAAATTATAAACAAACTGTAAATTCAATAATTAATTAGATTGGGACAAAGTTGTATCCAATATGTAATAATTTAATTGTAATCCATATTATTCATGTAGGAAATATATTTGATAAATTCTAATAGTTTATGTAAGTATTAAAGTAATTAAAGAAAAAAATACTTGTATATTTTATTATTTTCTTGAGTTGGAAATAATTTCTGTTTATAATATAGGACAATATTATTGTGGAATATTGCCTGTAAATAAAGCATCTCTTCATGATATCAGTATGTTAAAAGCAGAAGTTATTCTTCATGTTCAATTATTAGAACAAACAGGAAGACAGACTATTTAAACCACAGCAATGTCAACTGCCAAAACAATCAATTTTCCATTTCTTCTCGCATTCCATGTTTATTTGGAAGAACTTGTATTAAGTAATATACAACCCGTTGGTACAGTAACAATTTCTGCGATATCTTCCATACAAGAATGTCTTGCTGTAAGTATAACCTTATTCTTTTGATTTAAAGTTATGCATTATAATTTAAAAATTTAGAAAACTACGTACTGTATTTAAATTTCAAAATAAATTACAACATTATTAGAGATTAATAATTTAAAATTATACAAAATGCTTAACCACCTGAGCTTGTGCTCTAAATTTATCTTTGGATAACATATCATTTGTGTAATTATTAACCTGAATACAGTCTCAAGATATTATTATAGTTTGTATTATTCAAAAAAAGAAGGTGCTTTTGAAATAAATAATGCAATTTGCTTATGTAAAATATACTTTATTTTGAATGATTGATTCATTTGTTTTAATGAGTGAGGTTACTAGAAGATAATTTTGAATTTAGAAAATTACTAAAAATATCCAATGGTTATGTATTCTAAAATTGATTATATATGATTTATTCAATTTTAATTAAAAAATGCAAGAGTATTATATTGCATAATCATTGTTAACCTCCTTATTCTACAGAAAAAAATGCTACATTAAGAGGAACATCTAAAAAATATAATGAGAAAATGTTTAAAAGAATACTGTTATGCTTTATTGTCGATATTTAAAAATTAGAATAAAAAGTACAAATTAAAAAAAAATATTTAATTTGTATTTTTTATTAATTTATGTTTTGTTTTTGAAGATTAAATTCAAAAATTCTTTTGCATTTATAAATGATTAATTATTAGTTGCTGAATATTCAAGAAATTCATGTTTTTTTAGAATGCAAATTTACATTACATTCTTTTTAAACTAGAGATATTTTGAATTATACCAAAATTTAAACATATTATTGAAGTTAGTTTCTTGTATTTGTTTCAAATATTTACTGAAAAGTTAATTACAAAGGTCATTTTACAGTTAATAAATATTTCATCTTAATTGTATAGCCATAGCCAAAAGAAAATAAGAATGTAATAAAAAACTCTTTCAAATAAATAAATAAAATTATAATGAATAATTTATCAATAAAAGTAAAAACCAATGAAAAATTATGTACATTAGACAAAATGCTAAAAATACAAGAATGCCTCTATTTGAAAGAATTTTGAGTATTAAGGGTAGGAAAATTTATTGAGAATATGCAGAAACTAATTAAAACAAATGTTTTCTTTGTTGCTGCCAGTTCCAAAAGAGAATAGGTATGAATATGTATTGCATGTGTGTTTGCAAATATAAATATATTTTTCTTATTCAGTTAAAAATGTTAAAATTTTCTACAGGTTATTCCCAGTGATAGTAATCTCCTTGAAATACGTCATCCAACTTCTGATTCAAGTCATCCTTACACTTTGATGTTTCCAGTCGCAGTAAGAGATATTAGCAGCCTCTGGCAAGTGGATGTGTTGACTACAACTTTGCATTTAAAAATTTCTTGTTCCCTCACAAAGCAAATAGTAATAGTTCCAGTGAAATTAAAATTGATTGGTCTAAAAGATGGAAGTATGTTTTGTTTTATGGGCTTTATTAGAAGTTTAATTATTCTCTATATTTAGGTTAATATAGAATGATAATTTTCAGTTCAATGTTCTCCAATGAGTTATGGTGTTGGTGGATGGAAAAGCACGGCACAAATAGTCTGGGAAAATTATCAGTCTTTCATGATAACAATCCTTTCAGTCATTGGCACAGTTGCTGCACTTTTTATTGGTATGTTATACACTAGTAGAATTCTCAATATTAAAAATATTTAGTTATTTTAGAGTTCTCAATATTAAATATTTATATTAATTGAATTAACTTCTTCTGACGATTAGTTTTGTTGACTTAAGAATTGAAAATATATACAATATTTTATTCATTTAGGATACCGCTCTTTCATAAATAGCAGGAATCAAACTGTCACTACATCACAACCAAATATATTTATGCGCTCATTTGGAGAGAATTATTCACCATCAGCGTGTAAGTTATACATTTTCTCTTTCATTTTTAAAAGTAAAATTTCATGTTTAAAATATTACAATTGGAATTAATTTATAGCCTTAACATATTCTCCGTGGAGATCTACACCACCAGGAGAAACATCACACATACAAAGTACATCGAGACCTCGTCTTTGGAGTGTAGATAACAGAACTGGAGGACATTCTCCACCATTACGAACATTACACACATCACAGTAATAATAAGTGATAACTTAATTCTAATTGTTTCATAACTCAGTGCACTCAAAATTGAGATGTGCCTTGCATTAATGTATGTGTTACTTGGGACAAGTATGACTTTGCCTTTGTGTCACTGCCATTTTAAAGTCAAAAAGTGAGTCAAAACTTGGGTTAAATAAACTTTAAGAAGTGAGAACCCACAGAGAGTCTTTCTGGTCATCCTGCCATTTCACCAAATGGGGATGCAAACCCACAAGTGTTCTACCATGAAGAAACTATAATTATTTTATTTTGTGAATTTTTATATGTACTTTATTTAAAAAATTATTCGGTACTTAGATGAAACTTTTTAATGAAGAGAACTGCTAAATTAATAACTACCTGAAATTTGGATTTCGAAATTTCTTAGGATTAATTTTTTACCAAGAATAGAACAGAATATTAAAATATACAAAATTTGATTTTTACAATAATTATAAAAATATAAATAGCAATTATAATAGATTATATTTTACTAATGGATCATTTTTTGGGATAGTGCCAAAACTCAACATATCCACATCAGTCCAACTGTATTTTGTATATCTTTGGAAAAATGTTGTTTTCAATTTTACATATACAGTATATATAGTTTTTGTTCCTGAAAAATATTTTGTTTAGTTTGTAAGAAATTAATGATGACAATTTTTTTCAGTCAAATTTGATTTTGTAATAAAACTGTTTCAATAAAGTATACAAAACTGTTTTGAGATACAATTTATATCTTAACACTTTAGATGTTTATATCTATATTATTTCTCAAAACAGTTATATCTATATAACTGTTTTGAGATACAATTTATATCTTCTGAGTTATCTAAAAACACAAAAGAAATATAATAATATAATTATGTATTCAATACTGTATTTACAAATAATATCTGTTATGTTCAGTTGCATGAAATAATTAGATATTTATTAAATGATTTGCATTTAGTAGTTAAGGTTCATCATAAAAATCTGTAAAACTATATCACTTTTGGTTAAAATCATATAATCTTTGAAGATAGAAATTAATCAAAAAATTAATTTCATTGATTTCATAAAAGAAGAAAGTTTGTTGTTGAAGTCATAACTGAATAAAGATAATACAGGTATAAGAGCTATTTGATTTACTTAAGACACTTGAAAATTTCACTTTATCTAAAAAATTTTTACATGCAAAATATTTTAAAGATCTCTGATTTATTATACACAGCAAAGTACTATAGTTTTTCATGATGATATTCCCATGATAATTATAAAACTGCTGTAATGAGAGTTAATTTACATTATCAATAAAGTTATGTCATATTATTTGTAGTATGAAATAAAGTGCGTGCACACATTATAATAGTTATTTCATATCTCTCTGTCTTTTTTAGGTAGGATACAAATTATATAACATAAAATGTTTGCTGTATTATTTATGCAATAATTTATGCAGGTAAATTTAATATGTAAAATTTAATTTAAATTACATTGCCAAGAATATTACATAGAATTGCTAACTCTTGTATTGTAATTTCGGCTGATAAAAATGGAATATCTTGTTGAGACTTCATCAGATTTAATATAAACATACCCACAATTCTTCAGTTTTCAGCCGATCTTCTCATTTCTGTGACAAGCTGCTATGAGAGCAAGAGCTCTCACAGCAGCTTGTCCTCTTGTTTGACGGCATCAATCGGAAGTCAAACAAGAGGAAAATAACAAATGCACTTTATTAAATAATTGAGTTGAATTTTATTTAATTCATTTATTTAACAAAGTTAGCAAATTGTGTCCTGTAATAATTCAAGTATATGGAATATTAACATGTCATGTTGAGAGATTTATAATCATCTAGCTAAAATCGAAATTATAAATCTCTAACTGATTTATATAAGAAGAATCGTAATTTCAAATTTCGTGAAAATCTGCCCATTAATCTATCCATGAATCGAGTTGTTTAATCCTGACTACATGATTAAAGAGAGAGGGTATAGTCAGTGTTCCATTTGAAGAACGAAGGAATATAGAAAGGCATGAAGAAAAGGCTAGGAAAAAAATGATGAAAGAAGGAAAGAATCATGTTAGAAATATGGAAAGCCACTACTTAGAAAGAAAGGACTCTTTTTAGTTGTTGCTTCTGAAAGCGAGTGAGACTAACGAATTCTTCTCCCACACGTAGGAGTCATTCAGATAGACAAAAGAAAGATGATAAATGCTCTAATGGACCTAAAAGTTGGCACCAGCTCTAGGCATCAGCAAAGCAAATATCTACTTGGGATTGCATCTCCCTAAAACGTTAATATGTGAAATTCTGGTATGGTAATGATTTGAATTATGCCACCAAATCATACCATATATATTTTTTTTTTTCGGCGGCCATCATTAGAGATCATCATGAAGAGGTCATCACATCATCATTAGAGGTCATCCCGGATCGTCCAAGATAAGATGTTTTACCACGTAGCCATCCAGCTGACAGTAAGATAATGATTTTCTTTTCAATCCACTAGTTACATTCTGTTTGCAATGTTTTAGATATTTTTTGTATATAAGTTTTGATTATTTAACTTAAAAAGACTCTTCCATTCTCGTTTGTTATGAAAACAAAATATCAAAGAAATTGCATTTGACAAAACTTTTAGAAAAATTTGCATCTGAAAAAAAGAAAGAAGAGAATGATACCTTATATAAAATACAGAAAATTAACAAATGAAATGAAAACTTAACATATATGAAATATTTTTAAATTTAATATAATATTTCTGCAATTGCATTCTGTATTTTTTTATATTTGTCTAAACAAGTTGTATTTTCCTGAACAATTTTTTTAAATGGGGGAAGGGGATGACACAACTCTCTTTGTTTGGGGCAGAAAACTAGAGCCGGCTCAGCTAAAAATTCTGATCAAATGAGGATTATATACTAGAGGCAATATGTGGATATATACTAGGATTGTAAAATAAAATATGAGTATTTGAAATTAAAAAAATATATCCTACTATGATTCTACATGTTGATATATACCGGGTCTTTCTGAGCACCCGTGCCAGCCGTTTTTCTCGTAACTGGGACACCACAGGGCGTCGGGGTGAAAAATTTGACTA
>WUQG02131564.1:0-24454 GCA_011317285.2 Androctonus mauritanicus | reverse complement strand
TAATTTTAAGTTTTAATGTATGGAAAAACATATGTAATACAGTATGTAGTTTAACTTTTTAAAATTTTAAGTTTTAAGATATTTTTTCAGCATTTAAAGTTAAAATAAAAAGTTTCATTTTAATGTTAATCTCACTTGTACATAATTTTTATCAACCCGCTTCAAAAACGCATAAACGGGGTTCTACTGTATATTGTATATTATATAGCATACTATATTATACTGTATACTACAATGAATTATGCATAATATACAGAATTCAGGCGTGTTCAGTATAATACAGTATAATATGATATTGTATATAATACGAAGAATATAACCATCTACAATTTTGAGAATGAAAGACGATAGGATACTTTGGTAATTTTCTTTAAATTAAAGTAATATTCATGAAATATGTTATTCAAAACAAATTTTTTTTCTCTTACAGATTATTCTAAATTAGATCTGCTTTGGAAAATAATGAGATTAAACTAATTACGAAGAATATCAACTTTTATTTTTATTAGTGTGATCGTTATCTTCGATCTACATTTCCTCTCTTCTAAAATTCACGTCGGAATAAATTATTTTTGAAAAATTATTTAAAAATTACGAAGAATTTTTATTGTTGTTGTTTTTTTTCAACAGTTTGCATTCTGTTAACAACAACAACAATAATAATAATTTTTGTTTTTTCGTTATTAAAAATCGGTCTTCTCAAAAATCCCGTAAAAAATAATAATAATAAAATTTATTTATTTTAACGAACAATTTAAATTTACAAAATTCGCTTTTGTTAAATATAATAAAACTGATTGTGCTTAGTTTGATTATATATATTTCCCAAAACGAATAAACTACAATAAATTCTCTTCCGAAAGATAAAATTTACAATATATATACCTTTAGCGGTTCGTTTAATTCTTAATTTATCACAAAGATTTCGAATTTAATATTTCATTAAGTTGGAGAACAAAATAATAAATCATGCAAATTTTAAAAAGGCTACAACTTCTTCTTCTTTTATTTCGAAATTTTCTAATTTTAAAAAAAAATTAACAACCGATTGGTGAATTTTAAAATAAAACATCAATTTTACTCGCTTTATAATTGGATATTTTCCCCCCTCTCCTGACGTAGACTCCATATTTTAATTTGACTGTAGCGTATTGATGACGTCTGTAGTTCACGTCATTAATTATTGATAAATTAATTACATAATTGGTCAACATATTGCTGATGTTTTTTTTAAGTCGTCCGAGTTAATTCATTACATTGGTCAATAGAATGATGACGTATACGTATATATATATTTTCTTTTAAATATATTCCTAGCTAAATTTTATCTTGTTCTTTTACTTTTTTTCCCTTTTCCTATTTTTAGAAAATAATTAATTATTCAACCAAATCAAGTTTCCTTCAATCGTAGATGGTATCTTAGTCCTTTAAAAAAGTAGGAATCAAACGAATGCTGTAGTAGTATTAGTAGTAGTAGTAGTAGTAGTAGTAGTAGTAGTAGTATTTTCTCTCTCTCTCTGTCTCTCCTTTCGTCCTTAGGCAATAACTAAAGTTTATCTCTCTCTCTCTCTCTCTCTCTCTCTCTTTTTTTTTGCTCTTATTATTTTAAATTGAACTCTCAATCTAGTAAAAGTAGTTTCTTTAATGGAAAAGTTGATGCCAATGTAAACATTAACCTTATACAAACTAAATTATCTTGCTTGTCTCATTTCCTTTAAAACACTACATAACGACAAACACGTGAAAACTATTCTAATCAAAAGGTGAAAATAATTGAATATTTTTGATATTAAAGTAGTTTAGCTTCCAGCTGTGACATTCCTTTACTTCGTTACTTCCATTAGTGTTCAAGAGATAACACAAATCCCAAATGACGCATATCTGTCTTTCTGAAAAGTAATTAACTCCATTTAATCCAAGTTTTATTCGGAAGAAAAACGGTAGTAGTATTATAGTAGTATTTAAGAATAATGTTTTTTTAAAAATAATGCTGATTTTTCTGTATTCTGTATCAAATTTTATATAGGTTTTTATTTCCTATTTATGTTTTTCCCACTTAAGTCTTCATTATTTAGGTTCACTCGCCATTTAAGTGGGGAGTAAATTTAAATAAGAATACGTAAGTGGAAAATAAGCCTAAATAGAGGAAAAAATTTACATAAAATTCGATTCGCAATATCGAAAAATCAGTATTAGTTTAAAATATTCTTAAATATTACTATTATTACTACTTTTTTCTCTAGTTAGGTTTTTTTCCCCATTTATTGTTTCTTTTTGCTTTTTCATAATTTATTGCTTTTCTATATTCCACATCAAATTTTATATAGGTTTTTCCTTATTTAGGTTTGGTTCCCAGTTAGGTTTTCCTTGTTTAGGTTTGCTTCCTATTTAGGTTTTCCTTGTTTAGGTTTGCTTCTTATTTAGGTTTTCCTTGTTTAGGTTTGCTTCCTATTTAGGTTTTCCTTGTTTAGGTTTGCTTCCTGCTTAGGTTTTCCTTATTTAGGTTTGGTTCCGATTTAGGTTTTCCTTATAGCTTGGTTCCCGCTTAGGTTTTCCTTATTTAGGTTTGCTTGCACTTGGGAGTTCCTTATTTAGGTTTGCTTTCTATTTAGATTTTCCTTATTTAGGTTTGGTTCCCGTTTAGGTTTTCTTATTTAGGTTTGCTTGCACTTGGGGTTCCTTATTTAGGTTTGCTTACTATTTAGGCTTTCCCTATTTAGATTTTCCTTATTTAGGTTTTCTTCCTGCTTAGGTTTTCTTTGTTTAGGTTTACTTTCTACTTAAGTTTTTCTTATTTAAATTTACTTGAACTTAGGGGTTCTTTATTTAGGTTTGCTTCCCACTTAGGTTTTCCTTATTTAGATTCTCCTCGTTTTAGTATTGCTTTTTTGATTTATATAATTTTTCATTATAAAGAGAAAAGATAATTGCGTTTAAGAATTTGAACATCTCCTCTCTTCTGGATAAGTTCGAAAGCAAATTTTTTACACTTTTAGAGATGTTCATTAGCGAAAATTTTAAATTACTTTGCATGCTTATCTTCTTAAGGAAAAAAAAATTCAAGACAAGAATTGCAAATTATGGAAAATGATTTTGTTAAAAATCTAGCTTTTTTTTTCTTCTTCCATATAATTAAGAAACATCGTAATTTTTTCATTATAATCTGTAACGATGAAGAATAACTTTATATCGAAAAAACTTTTTTTAAAAACTTTTAGATTTATTAGTAGCAGACAATATTTCAGAATTAGAGAAAAATACTGAGTTGTTTTTTTTTCCAACAAAGTTGCATTTTTTCCCATGTCTCTCCGTTTTTATAATTCTTGTTCTGCTTTTTCTAAAAGACAATTCAAATCTATTTTGCATGTGGTTTTCGTTCCTCAAAAAAAGAAGAAGAAACAAGTTTGAAATGGGTTTGAGTTTGTTGTTCAGAAAAGACGTATGCAAAGTAGATTTCAATTCTTGATATCCTTCTTTTTTTTTTTTTTTTTTAAATAAAGAACAAAAGTTGGAAATCAAGTAAAACTGCAGAACTTCCGTCGAAAATTTTCTTAGTTTATCACAATTTTTCAATTCTTTAGAAAATTCCAAAATAAAATTACTGGGGAAAAAATTTTATAATCTATTATAAACTGGTTTTTTTCTGTACATATTATTATACAGAGAATATCTTAAAAATTTTAGAACTTCTTTCTAAAG
This sequence comes from Androctonus mauritanicus, assembly GCA_011317285.2. NCBI lineage: Eukaryota > Metazoa > Arthropoda > Arachnida > Scorpiones > Buthidae > Androctonus > Androctonus mauritanicus. The sequence goes on along the minus strand of WUQG02131564.1, from coordinate 20,755 downwards.
TTTATCAAAAGTTATGAATGACAATTTTGCGTATTTTTTTTTTTAGTTTCGCAGTTATGTTTATAGAAAGTTAAAATGATAAGAGATAGAAATTTCTTACGACTTTATCTTTCTTTAAAAATGAAAAATATATATACATATTTATAATTTTCACTAACGAAAAGAATTTAAACTAATAAAATTTCTAAGAAAAATAATATTCATTATCTTTAAGAAACAATGTTAACATAGCCGGAAGTGTTGTACAAGAAGAAAGAAAAAAATGTCTGAGAGTATTTCTTCATCCTTTTTATTCTTTACTTATTCAATAATTCATATTTATTGGATAAATATTATATAATGAATTAATTCGAATAATAACCAGAAGAAAATGAAAGGCAAATGTTCATAAGAAAAGATACTTAATACCACAAAAAAGAGAAGTCCTTGACAGACAGAGATTTCCTTAAAAAAGAGCAGTTTGTTTCCCCCTTTTTTTTCGATGAGAAATCCTAGGGATTCAGGAATATTTTTTTTTTTTTTTTTTTGCGAATGTTATTCGTGTACTTGTTTTGGTGGACAAGAAGAAAAAGTGGAGAAACGAGAATTACATGAATCATAATAAAGAGAACGTGTACTCGTTTTATGTCTCATGTTTAATTATTGGATACAAGTACTATAATAAATAATAAACCATATAAAAGCAAAACTAACGATGAGACATGTTGCATGAATTAAAAATGAACTTAACTCCGGATAAATTTTTAAAATCTGTTATTCGTAAAAAAATTAAATAAATAAAATGATTTTTTTCACGTTTTGCAAATGAAAAATTGTCTAAAATTTTATTCAGAGACAGTGTCTGCTTGATTAAATTCCCTTTCTACAACTAAGTTTTTATTTTTTTCAAACGTATAAAATATATATATGTGTGTGTGTGTATATTACAGAAACACTTCACTTACATTCATTTATCATAATCTATTTTCTTCACACTTATAATAAAAACCAATATTCTCAAAATTATTTTATAAACAGCTTACCTCGCACACCTATAATTTGCATATTTTAGTTCAAATTTCACATTTACATAAACAATTTAATGCTCGTATGATCTTAAGTTCTCTACTATTCACACTTGATTTAAATTATGTAGAAGTATGTATTAAGTCGTGATTTGGTTTATTTGTAACTAATTTTTTCTTCATTTTTTTACTTTGCATATGTGTTTGTGTGTGTGTGTGTGAATAAATATATAAAAGACTAGAGAATGTAGCAAAACAGAAATGTCTTTTTTACTTTTATTTTCTGAATTTTTTTTTTTCATTTTATATTAAATATAAATTTTTCTTGAGAATACTGTTTAGTCTTTTAAAAGCCCTTCATAATTTTTTGGTGAAAACTTACAGGAGTTTCGAGAATGTAGTAAGGTTAATAAGCGTGTTTTGCAAATTTTTGGGATTTTAAAATGACGTTTTTTATATATCCATAAAAAGCGGTAAAAGCATTCTTTTTTTTACTACCATTAATGCAATGATTTACTTAAGAACCATTGATTTTTTTTTTAAGAACTTAAAAAAATTTTCTCGATACTTAAAAGGGAGAAGAAAACATTCTTCTAATTTTCTGGTTTCTTCTTCTAATTATATTTACTAAAACGATTAAATTTAGAAGAAAACAAAACGAAGAATTTCCTAGCTAGTTAGCAAAACTAAAAAAAAAGAAAAAGAAAAACTCGACTTTTGGACTTTTAATAATAAATTTTCATTAATTCGTGGTTATTTTAACAAAAGACGACTCTCTACGAAGAGATAATCATAATTTGAAAAGTAAAAATGTAAAATTACTAACAGAAATTTCGTTTCAGGTTTTTAAAACAGTTTTTGAAAGATCACTTTAACAAGATTAACCAAACAATTCAAGGAAAAAAAAGAAAAGAAGAAGAGAGTCCATAAACTTAATTTTGTTCTGAGCTAATTTCTGTCTCCTTCCACAACATACCTATTTTACATTTGATTTATAATATTAATAAATTAATTCTAAATTAAGGGTGTATACAATCTGTGTGATATTTGTCTATATCGATCGAAGGAGGAAAAAAAGAGGGAAATTTAGTTTGAAAACGAAAATATATTTGAGGTAATTATGTCAGTAATATTTGATTTAATGTCTTAGTAGAGTGCTAGATAAAATATGAGTAATGGGTGTATTGTGATAGATGAAATAATAACTTCATTCTTCTATGTGATTTATATGAAAATAGCTCAAGAATGAAAATCATCATGCAAGATTTATTCAAGATTCGACCTTTAAACAAAAATCTAGTGGGTTATCGCACTTTTATTGACGATTTCGATCTGTCATCTAATTTATTAATGGGTAGGTCAAGTGAAAACAAAGTGATCTAATTTATTAATGGCCGTTATCGTATGTAGGTCAAGCGAAGACAAAATAATTTTGATAATTTTTATTTTTTAAATCCATGAATATTCTTTTTTTTCTAAAATGGGCATCCACTTTACATATACAAAGTGCCTGCTTGTTTTCTTATCTGTAACCAAGACATCTAAAATATCGTTAAAAAGGTTTTCATCCTATCGTTCTCATTCAAGTCACGATAGGAACAGCTGTTTTCTTGCTTGTAATTTATGGATATAAAGTAGAGCTGTGTTTTTCTAAACTACTTTTAACAACAAAACTCTGGTAGAGAAAATAAGAAGTTATTTCTGTAAGAAGTTACGTCTCAATCAATTCAATTTAGATAGCCTCTATCGGTTTTTTATTTTTTTTCTCCCTTAAAAAGTAGTCGAGAGAAGTGACTCCAATTTGGCCACGTGACTTTGATGAAATTCAACTTTCGTCTAAAAACATTTCGGATGCGGGATATTATATGGAAATTAATGCAACAGTGGGAGGAATTTTTCTTTTTAAAGAATAAAAGTTCTAAAATTAAATGTGAAAGTTGAAAAAAGATGCAAATATTCTAGTAGTTATTGAATTTGTGTGTAGAAATTTGTTATCATTCAACTGTTAAAGAAAGGATATACTGTTTAAAATTAAATCTGCGTTATTTATAAAAGGGATTAATTTTGTTCTGTTTAAAACTGATCATTTCATTTTATGTATATGATTCGTAAATTATGAAAGTTATTAAATCGTCAAATACTGGTACAAATTATATCTGAAGTTAAATTTTTTATAAAAAAGTAAGTATATAATTAATATAGTCTATATAGCCTATATAATATATTCAACAATACTTTCACTGTTTTCAGCAATATGTCCGTTTCACATTGAGATACTGATGTAAACGATTCTGAAATCGACAAAAGGATGAAAACTATACTGAAATCGACAAAAAGATGAAAACTATACTGAAATCGACAAAAAGATGAAAACTATACTGATATTTACAAAACGATGAAAACGATACTGAAGTCGACAAAAGGATGAAAACTATACTGAAATCAACAAAAGGATGAAAACGATACCGAAATCGACAAAAGAATGAAAACGATCCTGAAAACGACAAAAGGATGAAAACGATACTGAAATCGACAAAGGATGGAAACGATACTGAAAACGACAAAAGGATGAAAACGATACTGAAAACGACAAAAGGATGAAAACGATACTGAAATCGGCAAAGGATGGAAACGATATGAAATCGACAAAGGATGGAAACGATACTGAAATCGACAAAAGAATGAAAACGATACTGAAAACGACAAAAGGATGAAAACGATTCTGAAATCGACAAAAGGATGAAAACGATTCTGAAATCGGCAAAAGGATGAAAACGATACTGAAATCGACAAAGGATGGAAACGATACTGAAATCGACAAAGGATGGAAACGATACTGAAATCGACAAAAGGATGAAAACGATACTGAAATCGGCAAAAGGATGAAAACGATACCGAAATCGACAAAAGGATGAAAACGATTCTGAAATCGACAAAGGATGGAAACGATACTGAAAACGACAAAAGGATGAAAACGATCCTGAAATCGACAAAAGGATGAAAAAGATACCGAAATCTACAAAAAGATGAAAACTATACTGAAATCGATTAAAATTAAAAACGAAATTGAAATCTAAAAAAATATAAAAACGGTACTAAAATCGACGTAAAATGATATTAAAAAGACTAAAACAGATCCATATAGATCATTTTTCTTCAATTTTGCCATCTGTTTCATTCGTGTTTTATTTTTATCAGTTTCGTTATCCCTTTTTCCGTTTTACTTACAAAGTTTCCATTTTATTTTTTATCATAAAAAAATAACTTCGAAATGAATCCTTAAAAGAATTTTTATCATTTATACAATTCATTATCGTTCTTTTTTTTATTATTATTAAGAACATTAGAATTTCCTTTTAATATCGAAAGAATTAAGGACAATATATTTTATCTCTAAGTTCGGTTTATGCATATTACTTTTTCTACACTCAATTTATCATTTTCACTTTAAATTCCAGTCTGAATAATTATTTTCACTTTTCTTCTTTAACAGTCTTATTTTTTTCTTTAATAATTCTTTAATAAATAAAACGATATTAAAATATTTTAATAATTGAAACCGGGAAGTGAAAAAGCAAAAAAATAAAAATAAAAAATATATATCAATAAAAATTTTCATTAAATTTTTAAGATAACATTTTTCTTACAGCTCAGCGAGGTGTAATAAAATTAAATTCTAAATGTTTATTAACGCAACAGGAATCTTTTGTATCTTAATCCAAGAATGATCTACAGGAATCAATTAATCCTAGAGAAGGAAGGAAGAAAAAAAATACGAGAAAGAAGTGAAGATAAATGAAGGAATTGACAAAATGTTCTCCGAAAACTAACAAAACATTGTTTCTGAAAGAAAACAATTCAGTCATGCTTCAAATACTTCACAGTAAAAATATTATTATTACTATTTTTTTTTATATAAGAGGAGAAAACTAATATTCGAAGAATACGATATTAGCTTGATTTCCTATCAAAGAATAAAATAATAATAAAAAAAAAAAAAAAATTCAAGTTATGAAGAACTATATTGTATTTTTAAAGTTTGAAAAATGTTTAAATATTTGTATGCTAAATTAAATTAGTTTCTGAGATAAAATTCTAATACGCAAGTTAACTTTACACTTATGTTCACCTACTTTTAAGTTTAAAAAAAAAAAATTGAGAAAGAGGGGGAAAGAAGAAAGGGAAAAATGTATAAAAAAAATAGAGAAATGAGAAATGATACCAAAGTTCAAAGTAGCTTAAAAAATTCATGAAAAATAGTGAGAAAAATGAACATTTTTATTTTTTTCACTATATTTTTCATTTCTTTTTCAGAAAATTTTCTTCGGTAAAAAGGTAAGAAGAAAAATTTTTTAAAAGAGAAATTAAAAAATATAAGGGGGAATATATCGATTTTTCTCGTTTAAATAATGTGGAATATATATATACATATACCTATACATATAACAGGAAATTAAGCGAATTAATTAACGTCTAGAGACAAATTCGACAATTTTTTTTTTAAAAAAAGCCTGATCCATTTGAGACAAATAATTTAATAAATCTGATATTTGCAAAAAAAAAAAAAAAAAAATCATTTGAGCAATAACGTTCAGTTGCGAACAAATAAAATTTAAATGCATAAATGCTAAAAATATTAAGCTATTGTTGATCTTAATGTAGGAGAAAAAGTTTCTTTTTTTTTTTCCTCCTTTTCTCTTCGTTCATCTAATAATAGAACAATTCAGAAACGAATCAATCTAAGAAAACCGAGCAAAATTTTATGAAAAGAAACGTTTGCATTGTTCCTTTACTTTGTTTTTTTTTTTTTTGGTATCTGGCGTCGAATTTTTCTTGCACTTATTTCTACTTCAAATGACTATTTTTGGGTTTTTGTCAAATTTAAGAATGAAGAAAAAGTACTTTTATTTATTTTTTTTCGTTATTTGAATTTTTATTTTTGTGTTTTAATGTATATATATTTCTTTTCATTACTTTTTAAATTTTTAATGGAACCGAATCCTTTAGTTTTCATTTTTTTTTTTTTTTTTTGCATTTTTCCATCCGAATTTATTTTGAATTTAAACTATAACAAATTTTTGTTTGTATTTTACATTCAATTTTATTTTGTTCTTCCTCGATTTATTTATTTATTTATTTTTTAATTTTATTTTTACTTTAACAGACGGGAAACACGAATAATTTATTTTTATTATCTGGGATCGTATCTATCCAAAATTCAAAATTTTTTTTTAATATTTATTTGATACATTTTTATTACTTCGATTAAAATAAAATATTGGATAATAAAAACGGATAAATAAAATTATTATTATTATCATCCTTGTTTGTTTTTTTTATTTTTTAAGCAGTTTTCGTATATATAAAATTCATTGTTGTTTACTTTTATAAGTTTAAAACTGGACATAAAAATAAACCAAAACGTAGAGATTTTTTTTCCTCTGTTTTTTAAGTATAAACTAAATTTTTCACTGCTGCAACAACTCTTAAAACTTATTTACTGTTTACAGAAAAATAAACAAACGTTGGAAAGTTAAAATATATATATATATAAATTTTGAAACTTTTTTTTTATATAAAAATAATCTTTGCAGATATATTAATTTAATGACATATTTTTAAGCAAAATATTATATATATATATATAACTGAAAATCGATATACTGGAGCCGTTTGGACAAAATTAGATATTAATTAAAGTTTCTACGGCACTTTAAAGATAGAATTAATTTCTATCCCCTTTTATATAATCTTGGTCATCATTCAAAACAGAACTTTAATATGTAAAGGTTAATTACAAACTGAATGCAAACATATTTATTCAGATTGCAATTTGCAGAACGTATTTCAATAATTTACTATTTAAAATTAAATTATTAATCTATTTTTGTAACCGTCTCCAAAGAATTTTTGTTCGAAATTCTGTTTCTGAAGAAAATATTAGAGTTTAATTACTATAAAGCTAAAAAAAAAATTATTTTTTTTCCACTAAAACGAAGAAGAAGAAGAAGAAGAAAGAAAAACGAATTTTTGGAGCTTTATATGCTTCCAATTTTTTTTTATATATATTCTCTATACGAATTTAATCATTTTGATATTTAGAAAATGAATTATTCAAAAATTTTACTTGATTTTTTCATATATATATATGTATATTTTGCATATTTTGAGCGTCAAAGAGTTTTAAAACGTTAACGAAAAATTTTGTTAAAATTTGTTGCCGTGTAGAAGCCACTTCTGAAGAAAACAATGAATAACTACAAAGAATTCCTTTAAGGAAACTTTAGAGAGTTTTAATTAAAACTTTGTTGTTACGAGAATAAAAGTTTGAGAGAAAAATGAGTATCGAAAAAGAAAACCACTATAGAGTTTCGAGAATATAAAAATATTTTAAAAATTAAAGATAAAAATAAAAAAAAAATAAAATAAATAAATTTTATAATTTCTTATATAATATTTTGCGTTACAGTTTTCTTTCAGAAAATTAATTTTCGCGATGACATTAAAAATGAGTTTAATTGTACAACATGGCTTTTAATAAATTGTTTTCTCTCTCTTTCTCTCTTTTTTTAAAATACTATTTAATTAAAGTAACAAAATTTGAGTTAAATTGTAAGTAAAAAAAGATAATAATTTAGCGGAAAACAAACTATCAGGAATTCTTTCTAATTAATCAAAAAAAAAAAAAAAAAAAAAGGAAAAAAAGAAATTCGAACGAAAACATCGAGAACGGAAAAACAAATAAACAGCAGTAAGAGAATAAAACGACGAAAGCAAAAATTAATGTTGATAAACATATTCTTTAAGCTTATCTTCTTCTTTCTTTTGTATTTATTCGTATAATAAATATTAATAAAGTAGAAAAAGAAAACAAGATTATATATATATATATCTCTCAGTGAAGCTGATTTTAATTTTTTTTTCGACATCAATTTTATATCTTAGTCACACAGAATCCGAATGGGAACAGTTAAAAAAGTATGAATGCGAAGAGTATAAAAATTCTCTTGTTTACTAATATATTTAATCAAACTGTTCAAAAAAAATTAAATAAGAAAAAAAAAATGTTTTGTTAGGAGAGGTTGTTTTACACACAAGTAAATCAATGTCGAAGATAGGCTAACACACAAACTTAATTAATTGCCACCTTTTACTATCTTAACGTCTCTACAGTATTGAATAAATAATTATTCTGACTTTAAAATTTCCCGCAAATGCATCATTCCATCACTTTTAATGGCTTCTCTCTCTTTCCTTTAACAAAGGTTCAACTGATATGGAATTCCTTTGAATTGTTGTCCTTCATGCTCTGCTATATTAGGCATCTGTTGATGCGTAAATCTTTTGCATTAACTAATGATGGGAGGAATGTTCTCACTTTCAGAAAAGTCACTTTTATACGTTTAAATGGGGCAGAAATTAATTTGATCTTTTAGAGTCTTGCATTTGGCTCCTGTTTGAATTTATTTCTCAAAAAAAAAATTTTTTTTTTCATTGTTTTCGTACTCATAAATTTGTCTACCACCGATATGTATGTTGTTTACCCTTCCTTAATTTTCAGAAAAAAAAATTTTTTTTAAATGAATAACAAGATGTTAGATTTATATATTTAGATAAAAAAATCTTCTCTGGTTTATATAAATTTTGAATTTTATTAATTTTTCGTTATATACATGTTTAACGTATTTGTATCGCCAATATAAAAGAAAACAGTAGGAAGAAAAATGAAAATGATTTTTGTACTGAAAGAAAAATGTAGTAAAAATAAATATCACAGAATATACACGAAGAATAAAAGTCATTGGATTTCCTTCATCCTGTCAGTTCGTCTTTAGAAAGGGAAAAAAATTCGTAATATGGACTAGGAGGAAAAAAAAATACAAAAGAACCTTATACAGTATTCATGCAATAAATATGAAAGAATTTCTACTATAAAAAAATAAATTATTAAAACAATTTTATTAGGATTACAGGGATAACATTCCTGAGAAGAAAGAGCGAAGCATAAAAGGAATAAAGAAACTTTAAATGATAAAAATTTTGCTATGTAAGATGCAAAAATGCTTGCTTACATGCTAATTTTTCATTGATGCACATTGATAAAATTATTTTATTTATTAAAAACTTTTATTTTAAATTAGTCTGTGCCTAAAGTGACCAGATTTTCTGAACTTCAATCCGAGACACTCTAGATCAGGGATTCTTAACCGGGAGTATCAGGGATCAGAGATTCTTAATCAGTATCTTAGAGATCGAGTCCATACTCCTTGGGGGTATGAGACTCGATCTCTGGGTATTGATATTTATGTTATTTAATGTATTAATTTATACTTGGGTAGTATGTGAATGGAAGATCACATACTATCCAAGGTAAAGATTTTACATTCAGCCTCCAACCTCCAACCTCCACCTGGAAGATCTTTACCAAGGTGAAAGATCTTCTTGGTTGGAGGCTGGATGGAAAATCTTTACCTTGGGTACTCCTGGAAGATCTTTACCCAAGGTAAAGATCTTCCAGGTGGGAGGCTGGATGGAAGAATACTCAAGGTAAAGGTAAGATCTTTACCCAAGGTAGAGATCTTCCAGGTTGTGTAAAGATCAAGTGAAGATAATATGGGACCATATTGGACAATCCATTGGGGGATCTGGAGTCATCAAAAGATTAAGAATCCCTGCTCTAGATACTGGGGGGACGTAAGGAGTGTAGAGTGTGGAATTGGACAAAATACCCCCAAAATATTTCTTTTTTTGAAAAACATTGATAAAAAGTAAATTATTAAAAAAATTGCAAAAAGAAAGCGGGAAGATATAAAGAAATATAAACAATATATTTTACTATTACTCTTATTATCTTTTCTTCAGATTGATTCATCCACATTGGTTATATTAGGATGATGATATTCTATGTATAGTAAAGGTTTGGAAGGAGAATTCTGCAGAAGCTAATTTTTTAAAATTAAACTTAGTTAATCTTCTTTTTTAAAAAAATTTTAATAAGAATTCTTTACTTATAAGTAAAAAAGGGACAAATTTTCATACCGGGACAAAGATTCGAAAACCTGTACTGTCCCAGTTAATCCGGGACGTCGCCCATCTATCACGAAGCGAATCGTTCGTGATAAATGGGCGTTCACGAACGATTCGCTTCGTGAACGCCCGCGAATCGTTTTAATATAGAATATAAAATAAAAAAATTTTTAAATATTTTCAGTAGAAAGGTGACATTTTTTAAAACAAAATAATAATTTTGATAAATATCGAAACAGGTTTATCTGCATATTTAATCATATTTATTTACATTTTAGTAAATATTAAATAACATTTTGTGTAATTTATTCTCCTATCTTTTAAATAACGAAAATTTTAATTATGCTAAAGATTAGAAGATTAAAAAAAAAAAAAAAAAATTATTATAAATTTAAAATTGAGAAAAACAACCGAAATTTATTTAAAATTAAATATAACTGCATAAAAAAAAAACCTAATTTTTACATAGATTTCTTGAAATTATTGTAAAGATATCTTAATTAAATTTTATTTTATTTTATTTTATTTTTTTTGAAAAATATGTTTCATTTTTTGATTTAAATTAACTATAAAATAAATTGAATAAAAATTAAATGATTTTTAAATTAATTAATTATTTATGAAATATATAAATTGAAACGATTTGATTTTTCTTTACTAATTTTTCTTCAGAATATTTTTTTTTTTTGCTTCGAGACATTTTTCTGAATAAACTTTTATATCTTCTCGTATATTATACGATTACACAAAATAATTTCGAATAATTTTTTAGTTTTTTTTCCTTTATTTTTAGTTCATTTAATCTTTTATTTGAGGCATAAAAAGATAAAATAATTCCAATTTGAAGTCGAAAACCAAGAAATTAAAAATAAGTGAATCAAATTCTTTCAGAATAATTAACTTTTGTAATTAATATAATATAAATGAAACTGGATTAAATGAATTAAATAGCGACTCAATAAAAAAAAAATTCTTTTTTTTTTTTTTAATTAACAAAAATCAAAAAGAATTTTTAAAGATGAATTATATTTTTCTCTCCGAAAACTTTTAAGATTTTTACGTGTAAGTCAATTATCTTCGCTTGCCAAAATAATCGTAGTTTTTTAATGTAACGCAATCTAAACGTTAATTTGTATCCACATTTATGCTTTCGCATCTTTTCGTTAATACTGAATTAACAACTGAAGTTGGTTTACGTATAAAATTTATTTAAAACAGTAGAAACCAAAACAAAACTGTGGTTTTGTTTAGTTAAATAAAGCAATAGAAACCAACTGTAGTTTTTTTTAAAATCAAACAAAACTACATTTTGTTTGGTTTATAAAACAAAATTTGTAACTTGACGTATAAAAAAAATCAATATATATATTAAAAAAAAAAGAGAACACACTTTCTCTTTCAATGTAGCACATATCATTCAAGAAAAATAAGTGCATATTTATCAGGTATTCATTAATAAATTTCATAACTTACTGGATTTCTATTCTTACAATATATTTCATCTATTGGCATCAATAAAGGGTAACATTAAAAGGTTTACAGCACTTTACTTCCTTAACAACTCCACATAATTTGAAAAATGCATAATTATCAGATATTCATCGATATATTTTGCATAACTTACTGGATTTCTAATTTTACAGTATATTTCACCTATTGGCATCAATGAAGGGAAACATTAAAAGGTTTACAGCACTTTACTTCCTTTACAACTCTACATAAATATGTATTTATTATTTTTTTAAAATCATGTGGAATTGTAAAAGAAGTAAAGTGCTGTAAACCTTTTAATTTTGTCCTTTATTGATGCCAATAGGTGAAATATATTGTAAAAATAGAAATGCAGTAAGCTATGAAATTTATTGATGAATACCTGATAATTAGGCATTTTTAAAATTATGTGGAGTTGTAAAGGAAGTAAAGTGCTGTAAACATTTTAATTTTGCTGTTAATTGATGCCAATAGGAGAAATATATTGTAAAAATAGAAATCCAATAACTTATGAAATTTATTGACGAATACCTGATAAATATGCATTTATTTTTTTTAAAAAAATTATCAGGTATTCATCAATAAATTTCACAACTTACTGAATTTCTATTTTTACAATATATTTCACCTAAATTGGCATAAATAAAGGGTAACATTAAAAGGTTTACAGCACTTTACTTCCTTTACAACTCCACATAATTTTTTTTTTTCATAGAGAGAGATATTTACTAAGCGATATCTTATGCGATTATTCACTTCATACATGTTTAAATTATAATGTAAACCCAAGTGTATATAACTCTACTGACTACAATTTTCTCCCTTCTTACATTTCCTGCTTTGTGGTATTGTTCTCAGATCATGCGATAAACTCATAAACTTCAAAAGTTATACTTTTATTGAGTGGAATTTTTATTAATGTACTTTCGCTTTTATTACACCAACTTGCCCCAGTCGAAATAACCCATTTCGTTCATAATGACCTTAGATACAAAATTAATTGCTTGCTGACTCAGTGTCGTTTTTTTTTCTTTTAAAGAAAAGGAAAAATAAGTTACGTTAATACAGCAAAACAGTCAAGATACAGTGATACAAAATTTATACAAGGTAAATTTTGCGCAGAATATTCTACGAGTTTGTATGCAAAACAAATTCATAAAATGGGAATTTTCTTAAATATTTTAATCTGCGATGATCAATAGACTAAAGTTATATACATAACTTTCTTTTTTTTTCTCCTCCTACTTTATATCTCGAATTAAATAACGAGTGATTTAATGCATAAAATTGTTATTGCAGGAAATTCCTTTTAATGGGAGTCATTCAGATTATCAGTTAGCTTTCAATTTACAATGAAAAGCGGTAAAGTAAATGATTACAAATTCTAAATGGATATATAATGACTGGCGAGTGAAGTAAAGTTGTCAATTGAATTGTAAGAAAATTTATTGTCGGTGTTGTATAGAAAAATGTATATTATGTGTGCATTAACTCTAGTCCGCTTTTAATGATTCTAATGAGCGAGATAAGGTATTAATGTCGGTAATATATATATAGATAACATGGAGATTTTTATCACCGAATCGATATCACAGGTGAAAATGACAAATATTCTCTACGAGGAAACCAGGTAAAAATATGTGCAAATGTGAAAAGACGAAGCGTTAATTTGCAGATATTTATAATGATGAACCATTAAACATTACATTATTTCGTTTTAAGTATGCTATTAGTCGTTAAACTGCTTGGAGGACATAAAAATATTAATGAAAAGCAAATGCTGATAAAAATAATAATAATAATAATATAACTCTGTCGTGATTAATCATTATACATTTTATGCTTCGAATTTATTTTAAATATCATTATTATTGTCTTGAAACACCACTTTACAAATCCGTGTAGAAACTTTTAACATATGAGATTACTCTGACAGAAATTGACAGAGCAAATGTTCTGCTTGTAACTACATCTGCATAGCGAATAGTGTTTACTTTGCAGCGTATGCTATCTTTATACAATTTGTAAATCGTCCTCGCACCTACTCTCTTATCTGACTTTCCATCATGTAACGTGTTATTCTACAGACTTCGAAAAAGAGAAAAAAATAATACGAGAAACCTTTTCTGATGTGGTTGCTACGTTCTATTCTTACATAATTAAGATTTCGTCTCGGTTCTAACTTTGCAGTCTTAAATGAGCACGTCTTAAAATTATAAATTAAAATTATTTACGCGTTTTGAAAGTGGACAGATGAACTAAGCGAGTGCATGTTTATGAAAGTTAAAAAAACGATATTTTATATGCAAATTTTGTGCTTTTGCGTCATCTTATATTTCACGTAATTTTTACATGAAATTAACCTTTGCAATCATCTTCGGAAGTGAATTGATACAAAAAAAAAAAAGATCTAAACAGATAAGTATTACCGACTGATTAATCCTCATGGAATGACATTAGATGGCATTAACATATTAATCTTGAAAATTACAAAGCTTTAAAAATATGCGACTGCTTCAGTCTACGTTTTTTTGATAGCCATATGATTAACTTGCAAACAATTAGTGTAATTGTATAACTAAACATAATTTACGAAGGATTTAAAACATATATATATATACACACACAGAGAGAGAATAATTTTTAGGTCATTTATAAATTAAAATTTAATGAAAAACGTGCATTAAAATATTGAAAATAAATGTAAAAAAATTAAAATTTTAATTTACCTTAATGTTCTGATAACACGTTTATGCGGTATCTGATAAACATATGGATAAAAAAAAAAGATAAATTTGTGTATAAACAATAAATATTACCTTTAAGATTATTAATGAAAATTAAAATTAGGACCCGAACACAATTTTTCCCAATTTTTTCTCTCTCTTTAATATTATTTAACTCGATAAGAAAACTTAATTATTTTAATATATAAATTTAAAGACTTTTAATTGTTTATGTATCAATTCTCTCTTTAAAGGTGTGTAGGTACGTTATTAAAATATATATGATCGAAAAAACTTTTTTTTTTTTTTATATATGCGTGCCCGCATCTGCAATGCGTCTAAGTGATTGTCTGACAAAGGACATTGTAATACGGGACAGGTTTCAATCAACAACATGACGTCGAAAAGGAGATAGATAGCTCAACATGCAGCAATTGTTTCTCTACGACACTCTATTTTACTTGATACTCACCGATCGTGACTGAGAACACGCAACATGTCATTCTATATGACAATTTGCTGCCCCTGTAAAGGCGGTTTCCTTTCACTATTTTTCTGTAATGCAGTACGGTTACAACTCGTGGAAGATCAGAAAATGATTTCAGTTATGATTTTATGAGGATTACATCGAAAAAATTTTTTAAATTTTCGACATAGTTATATAAAGAATATGTAAGAATAAAAATGAAGAGAGAAGATGAAAATATATGAACGAGACTTAAAGATTTATTTAATGGGAAAACTATACATTTTCGTTCATTTTTATTAATTCAGATGATTTGTTATAAAATTAATATATACTTCGATTAAAAAAACATCAAAATTATCTATTTATTGTCGAAATTTAAAAAAAAATTGTTTTTTTATTTCTATTTTAATAACAAATTAAATTTAAATGTTGAAACTGACAAGTTGTGATTATTACGTAAAACGATAAGTCAATTGCGATTGTTACGTAAAAATTAATTATTTTATTGTACTAAATTTAATTTAAATTAATAATTAAGTTAAAATTTTTGAAATTTATTAAATTATATATTTTATAATATTAAAATTTCCTATAAAATTGAAGAATTTAAGAACATCACAACACAATTCTTCATTTAGTTTAATAATAAATGTTTTTTGGTCCATAAAAATGAACATTATAAAACTTGAGCACTAATAAATTTTTTATTTAACTAAAACAAAAATATATATGTATATTTTTAAATATCTTGTAAGGATAATGTATATTTTTTATGTACAGAATAATGTATAAAAAGTAAAGTGTTTCCAAAACATCATTTTTTTTCTAACTTAGAAACAAATTCATATTAAAAAAAAAAATTCAGATTTATATATAAGCTTACTATGCAAATACAAATAAAACTAAACTGAAGAGGGTTTAATTTAGAAAACAAAAAAAAAATTGAATTTGTTTATAAAATTTGAATTAACGCTAGAATACGTGTAACATATGACCATTGGATTATAGACAACAGTTATCAGTTAAAATTTCATGTCAGAACAGCCTTTAATCTACTTCTTGATTTTATCGCTTCTTATTTTATAGCTTCGGGGATAAAATAGTAGACAGACACACAAACATACACACATCAAGCGAATTTATCTGGGATAGAAACTTAATCCTCTTAAACTGGTATTTCTGGGGTCCAAATTTCGGAGAAGCGTGAACAGACAGACGAATAGAAGAAAGTTCGATAGCTTCCTAAGACACGCTTAGCGATTTTTTTTTCTTCCTATAAGAATTTTATAAGATATTCGCCAGAAATATTCATTTTTTTCCACATACATATGAAAAAATTTAGAATAATACAATTAGTTTAATAAATATTTTTCCTGATCTAAAATACGATTAAAGACTAATGACGTTCACATATAATTTTCGAAACATTTACATTAAACAGTTTCCGGTTAAATAAAGAATTTAATAAAGTTTTGTGCAGTTAATTAAACGCGGAGAAGTCAGAATCAAAAGGTGAAGAGATTTATCTGCGATACATTCGTCTTCTTTTTATTATTATTTTCAAAATGCTTCTATAGAAACAAAGGAAAAAAAAAACTTGTTAAGAATTCTCTTAACTCGGCAGTAAATATTGAAAACGATGGATTGTTGTTGTCGTTATACCATCATTAGTTGGTATAACAACTAATGATGTAATGTAATAATGTATAAACAAAAATATCAGCTGCCATGAAACTAATTTCCATTGCTACCATAATAGAATTTTTTTTTAATTATTATTAAGCGTATATTTGTTTATTTACAGAAAATGATGTAGTAGTTAGTAGTAGTAGTAGTAATATAAATTTTATAAATTTCATAAATTTAAATAGCGTTGGATCAAAATATGATGAATTATTGGATGCGCCATTAGAGCAGTAATAAAATATGCATAGAAGGACGTTTAAGTCAACTTGCGTATGTATATCCTGTGTAGTGGAAGTGTTTGTAACCCTTATAAATAAGCAATTACGCGTGTAATTATGTTTGCTACTACAGCAGTTAGCATCAGACATCATTATTGACTTTGTCTAAAATTCACGTGAAAATTAATTGTTCAGTATTTTCTAAAGAATTACGGGATTGTTTACGACACTCCGCGTTAACAACAATCAATTAAAATCATTCCGCCTTAAAAGAAAAGAGGAAAATAATAATAATAATAATAAAGTTAGAAAGGAACATATAGAAATTTTTGTAAAAGAATTTTTACATAAAAAGCGATATTGATTTGGAAAATTTAGAAGTAAAGTAAAAACCCCTTGGAAAAGGTTGCCATTTCGATATTTTTCCAATAACATTGTACGTCTGGAGAAGAAAACGAAAGATCCTCTGAAGAGAATACAGTCACGTGTTAGGAGAAGATAAAAAACCAATCGAATATATTTTAGCCTTTTCAATTCTAAACAGTGCCGTTACTATGATTTAAAACATTGCTTTTCACTTAGTATCCGATACAGCCATACCATTTTTTTGACGTTTTCAAGTAATTAAAAATTGCTTTGATTCTCGATAAAATAATCTAAAAAAAAAAAACTATATATATATTTTTTGTTCTCTTCCTAACTTTCTCCCTTATTGCCGAGAAAAAATTAAAAAGAACTGTTTGGCAAAAAACGTAAGGAAGTTATTATTAATTTTTTTTTTATCCAAGGAGCTACAAAAAACGAAAGATTCTTTACAAAACAAAAATAAGAATAACGATAATCGTAAAAAAAAAACTTTTGTAGAGTAGAACTTGTTGTTGTTAAATTTTAACTATCAAATTTATAAAGCCAATTTGCAATATTTTTTTATTTTTATTTTTCTTCTTTCTTTTTTTGTAATTTTACACTTTGAAAAAATGCTAACACAATTACATCAGTGGAAAATAACGTTTTATGTTACAACAACAAGTACACGAATTTTTTCCTAATTAATCTCTTAAGTACCCATTACTACTGAATATAAAAGTATTATCTAATTATATAAATACAGCTTGTTACTATAATAGCAAAACGTTCAAGTTACCCAATAGCATGTTTGCAATTACAGTGATAAAATGCAAGTTCCTTCTAAACATATTAGATTTCGATTGCAATTTTCTTTGCAGTATATTTACTTCCATATGAATAAATAATTTTTTTTATCATTATTTTATATCATTTTTTTTTTTAGAAAAAAAAATATTTATTTATATTTATTAATCATAATAAAAAATAATATATTATATAAAACATACCATAAAGATCAAAGAGATAAATTTTCTAATATATCAGCTACAACAACGTAAGAAATGTAACAAGATACTAACATAAAAATGTAACAAAAATGTTTTTATGTTATATAAATATTATATATAAAAATATATTTATTATTATATTATATTTTGTTTTTTGATACTGTCTTGTTATATTTATTTTGTCGTAATAACTCTCATAGCAGTTAAGTCCATATGAGCTTCTTAAAAAAATAGTAAACGCTATGAATTTTAAAGTAAGACAAGATTTATAAAATACGGTATTAAATGATTTTTAAATTTAATACTGTAATAGCATTAATATTTGTTTTCAAGTTTACAGGTTACACCGAAGAGCAAAAAGATATTTTTAAATAAAATATGAGCATTTAAATTTTATATTTATGCATTTAAAGACAATTTTTACTTAAAATGAGTAATTTTTGTGTATTATTATTATTATTATTATTTTTTAAAATAAAATTCTTTTGTTAAAAAAAAAAATTTTTTTTATCTTTCCCCTGTAAATGTCTCTTTCTCGCATTAACGACTGTTGTGCAGTGAAGCATCGAAAGAAATCCATTTGAAAGATTAAAAAATACAGAAATAAAATAATAATAATATATATATATATTTTTTTTTTCGAAAGAAAGAATCATTATTATTTCTATAGTAGTAATTTTAGATCATTAATATATTTAATTTTCCTTTAATTTAAGAAAAATCTCTCGTATCAAGCGATCTTTGATGATAATTCGGTAGTTAAGAAGGAATGATTGCAAAAGCAAAATTTTGCAAATTAAGAAAAAAAAAAAAGTAAAAGTATCGATAGAAATCAACATTCTTGTTTCATTTGTCGTAAATAATTCTATTCAACGAACAAATTATTTATACAAGAATTTTTAAAACAATTAATTATTCATGAAGCACTTAATGCATCATTTAGCTTAAGACAATATGGAGAAAACGTTATTACTAAAGCAGCATCGGCCAGTCAATTAGTTTCATTTCAATGTTTCCAGGGATAGAGAAAAAGGGAAAAATTGAAGATTTATCATTAATGAAGCGCTGACATGTACAGTTAAGGTAGCATAGATTAAAATTGGAAAATGTCTGTCAATTCAAATAACTTCCGCAGAAATGAACGTTGCTGCAATCATTTCATGTTAGGGAGAAGCGAAGCGTAATATATGCACATCTCCTTCGTGTTTATTAAAAAAAAACTGCTACAGTTCTTTGAAGAGAATCGAAAGCATGTATGGTATCAAGAATGAGTAAAGAATCTTTCGTGCTGCTGCAATAATTAACTTTGCAATTTGACGACATGCTAACAGAATAATACTATAACCGTTTAAACATTTAATTTCGGTGCCATAAGCAGCGTATCTAAGCTTATAAAGATTAAGCAGAGTGTAAATATGAAGCAGGAAAGTTATTGTTAATATGAGTCTATTTATAATTATAACTTCTAAAATAAAGCATAAACTAAACTGTTTTATGCTAATGTTATGCTAATGCACCGAACATTAATAATTTAATAATTAAACAACCACCTGTAATTAATATTTACCATAGAAATTAATCTAAAATGTTTTAACAACATGTTAATCTATAGTTATGAGTTACGCTAATACAATAAACATTAATTATTTTATTAAAAAATTTAAATTTATTATGTTAAAAATGCGATATCTTATAAACGAAAATAAACTTATGATGCTTCTTTAGTAACAAATGCATAAAATATTCCATGCAGAAGTTTGTTTCATTAACATAAAATTATTAGGAAAACTTGATGGAAGAGATGGAAAATTCGAACGATGTTTTACATTATTTGAATTACCATATTAAAATTTGTATTTTCAATAATATAATTTTACTAATTAAAATATGCTATTGCATAATTAATTAATCTGTCAAGAGAAGAAACTACTTCAGGTGTCTACCACTTTCTAAAGAGTGGAGAGAAGGAGAGAGAGAGAGAGAGAGCTTCAGGTTCATTTATCATCACGTCTACAAATTTATCTTCTTCAGAATATAAAATGCGGTGTTAATTTTGTTATTATAGCAGCAAAACTTACTGAAACTCGTGCTTAGTTCTACTTCGTGTAATAAATGTTACAAAGTCATCTAACACCTCCGGGCTTCACTTTCAATTTTGGCTCCTCTCCTCTGACTGACAAATTCTTTTCTTCTGCAGGATTTTTTTTTATTATTATTTTGAAATGAATTTTAGGTATTAAATATCTCGCGAAATTTTCTGTTAATCAGACAATGCTAGTTACGTGACTATCGAAAAGATAATTCTCTACAATAATACATAGAGTTACGAAAAAAAATACACATCTTAACTCACCACAGTACAGTCAGCTTTACCAGAAACTCGAGCTATTTCTGTAACGGTATCACACCACTTCTATTGTACATTCAAAACTTTTAAAATTTATATAATAATGTTACGCAGATAGCATTTCGAATAACTGAATATTTTTCCGTGAAAATATTACCATGCAACGCTATACATAATAAATAAATCCTACCTAAGGAACATCGACTTTCCAGAAGCTGTATAAGTTATACTATGTATAGAACAGCCTATCTATCTATATATATATATATATTTAAGTCAAAGTTTTGCACGGATTTTACAGTTCTTATTTTTATCAATGGGTATCGTTGTGTAGCTATAGTAAGAAAAATACTATTAAAAAAACAGATAAAATACGTCTACGTTAATAGATTAACTCTGTTATCATCACAAAAAAAAAATCACTGTTTATGT
>WUQG02131453.1:0-24455 GCA_011317285.2 Androctonus mauritanicus | reverse complement strand
TCAATAAAGATCCTGGTTTCTTGTTAACCGTAGTTGTCTCTGTTTGTGTCGGAACGACTCTCACTTTGCCGTGCTTACCTACGCGATAACCACACGACCGCAGTAGGCTCACGCCTGTACACATCGTCCGCCGGATCCACATAATTAATATAATATTTTTTTAATAATGAAAACTTATTGTGTAAAAAATTCTTATGTATATTTTAATTTTTTTTTTAATTTCATCATATGCAATACATTTTTATACATCATGTTTAAGTTTCATTTTATCATTTTAGCCTATATTTAATATGATATTTTTTTAGGAGGCTGAACTTTTTTATTCTATAAATTATTATGGTCTTGATTATTAAAGTAAATAAATATTTTCCATTAAAAATTCACTTGAAAATTTTGAGCTGGAAGATGAATAGGAATTTATGCATTCTGGTTAATTTTCAAAATCGACTTTAAATGCTATTTGTTTTGCTTTTTCATAGATAATTCATTATAATATTAAAGATATGAAAAAACAATCTATTAAGAATAAAATAAAACATATTAAAAAACTAAATATAAAAAGTTTTCAAATACTGTATAACAATATTTTACAAAACAACAACAATTCAAAAATCATAATAAGTTTTATTTATCAATTATTTAAATTACTATTTATAATTTCTATTTCTTCAGTTTTGTTGTTTAAATTTATATATTTCATACACAGCATTGAAAACTTTCAAAATAATATCTGTGATAAATCAACAATATCTAACAATAATTTAACCAGTTTAATTTATAATAATAGTTTTTGATGATGTATGAATTTTATGTTATTCTGTAATTGGTATGTAATTCTGTAAAAGATATGAATCTGATTTATTAAAAATAAAATAAAAATTATATGTAGTTTTAATTTATAAACAAGAATAAATAATAAGAAAAAGAAATAAATTTTATATTTTAAGTTTATTTGAAGATAAAAATATTTAAGTATTTTATAAATGTAATTATTATTTATTTATATTTTAGAATCTTATCTTCAATAAATATGGAAATAGGAGAACCAACAAAAGTTAGTGAATTTAGATTTTTCATATATTTTTTTTTTTCCTTTTTAAAAATAAATAATTTCACTAATAAAATTACTTTAGATCCAAAAAGAAAATTGGCAGCAACATCAGACATCAGTTTTATCCAGTTTTCTTTATCTATATAAGAGTAAAGTTTTAAGTGATGTCATATTCCTTATCAATGAAAATGAAAACATACAAACACAGTTTCTTGCACATAAATTTCTCTTATCAATAAGAAGTGTTGTTTTTGAATCAATGTTTTCTCATAGCAAAGATAAAAAAATTATTGTTTCTGATGTCTCATCACAAGGATTTGAAACAATGCTAAGGTAAAAATTAAGTGCAGTATTTAGACAAATATTAAACTTCAAAGTTATATAGACAAAAATTTTAAATTTTTTTTATAGATTTTTATATACAGATAACATGGATTTGAATAATATTCAGCAAGCTTTAGATGCTTTCCATGCTGCTAAAAAATATGGATTACCATTTATGCAAAAACAATGTGAAAATTATATTTGCAAGAGAATAACTGTTGAATCAGTTTGTCAAATCTATGAACTAATTAAGGAAACAAAAATATCAAAAATTCTTTATCAATGTCTAATTACAATGAGTAAGAATATTAAAGAAGTTCTAAAATCAGATGCTTTCTTAAGCTCACAATTGACTACTGTAATGATGATTACAAAAAGATCCAATATGGCATTAGATTCTGAATACAATCTGTTTACTGCCATTATTAATTGGTGTAAAGAAGAATGTTTTAGACTCCAAGTTGATGAAGAGAGCCATCTTTCTTCAATTATTGAGCCTTTTCTTCCTCATATTCGCTTTTTAGCTATGAATCCAATTGAATTTGCAAAAATATTGGACAATACCAATCTGTTTTATGCAATTGAAGCATATCCCATATTGCTAAAACTTATTTTACCAAATGCAAAAATAAATTTACCAAAGTTCTTAAATAATAAAACGACTTCAAGAAATTTTTCATCTTATTTCGCTTGTCGTCCTTTTGTAACTAGAACTGAAGAACCAATAAAAATGCTAAAACAAAAAGATATTTTCAAAATAGATTTTCAAATTATAAAAACTGATATATTTTTATTGGGAGTAACGTTATCTATACTTCAGCAAAATCAATGTGCACAATCTTCAGAAATAGAAGCAATTATTCAGATTAAATTTTTGAGTACTACTGTAACAGAACAATATTTGTCAGAAATCAACTTATATGAATATTCAGAACCATATTTGGCTTTTCCTTATCCAATTTTGATAAAAGAAGGAGAAAGAATAAATATTAAAATTCAAATACAGAATATCAATGAACTAGCAACTTTATCAATTTTTAGATATCAAGAACTGATTCGAAAATTTCAACAAAATGAAACTGAATTTTTATTTGATAGCAATAATATAGATGAAACAATCATTTCTTATCAAATCAGTTCTTTACATTATTTTATTTGAAAATATGGAACACTAAAAATTGATGACACGCAAAATTTTAAGACAAATTTTATTTATATTCTATATACAATATATAAAAATATTTTTTATATTCAATAAAAATGTGTAATTCCAGAGTAAAATTTCTTTAACGATTATAAATCAAAATTTGTTATATGATATATTATATTAACAATGGAAATAAATTATTCAGTATTTTAACAAAGATGAAGAAATTATTTTTTATATATTTATACTATTTTGATATCACTCCATAAGACATAAAAACTTTTTACTATTATGCTAGAACCAAATTTATCATTAAGTATATATATATATATGAGTATTTCTCTGATATATCTATTGTTCAGAGTATATTTGTAAAATATTGTAAAATTATACATCTCTTTTTATATTTCAATCTCAGACTCTTTTGTATCAATGCAGTTTTAATGAAATAATCTTGTATTTTATTTCCTGTTTGTTTTAAATAAATATATGTTGTTCTTTATGCATTTCTGAATCAATTCTCCTATCCTGGATCCTTGCATCACTTATGACCTGTATTCAGAAAATTTAATGTTATTTCAAACCATATTTTTTATCATTATATATTGCAAGATTCTCACACACACAGTATTTTAATATTTCTATATAAAATTTTTCTGTTGGGCAAAATTAATTAGTGAAATTAGAATAATAATTTTTTACTCTAAGCCACAAAACCTTATTACTATCTCACAGTCCAGAATTTTCTATGCAATTGGAAGTGTTTTTTGATTTTAAAATTGTAAAATTTCTTCTAACACCACTCCTCTTGTTCTATCCAAAGATCAAAAAAGTGATTTACATTATTAAAAAATTGACAATAAAAAATGTATGCAAAGTATTTTAATGTAGCATCTAAGTGATGATACTAAGATCCTGAAAGAGTTCTGGAAAGCAAGATTTAACAACTTGGAATGCTAAATCTTGCTTTAACACTCCAAGTTGTTAAATCTTAAAATGAGTTTGCACACAAAATGATGTTTCGAGTTTTTCCCAAGTTGAATTGACGCCTTAATCTTGGAAAAACTTTTGTCCCTCTGAAGTATAAATGGTAAGATTGTGTCTTGGAAGGAATTAGATCAATCTTGTGTGTTATTGTATTCAAAATGCAACAATTTTAAAATATGAGATTTCTTCTAGAAAGAAATCATCTATTTTCTTGAGGAGAGATTTTGTTCTGTATTTTTTCTGATAATTTTGTAATAAATTTTATACATAACAATATTTTTATTTTTCTTATGTTTTTCCACACATTAAATATCTGAAAGTGCTGTGCTAAAATAAATTTTAAGTTCAAATTGAATTATATTTATTTAATATTATAGTTTTATTCATGTTTTGAAAAATGTAAGCATTTAACATTCATTTTATCTCAATATTTGCATTCACAAAAAAACTCATCTTAGTCAGATTTATTACAATTTAACTATTGTATAAGCTTCTAATGATCATATCAAAGCCAAGAGTTTATAGATATATTCATTGAATATATACATTAAAATTATTTCTTGATATTCAGTTGAGGATTTAAAAAATATTTTAATACAAATTATGTTTATATAATGTTATTAAATAATATGAATTATATAAATTTGATGATTTAAGAATAATTACAAAAATAAATTTGAATTTTTAAATACTTACATTTTATTTTGCATAATAAAAGATTAAGAAATGGAATTGTTGCTAAACTTAAAAATTATCCAATTAATAACAATGATAATAATTAATTTTATTATAAAACTAATTTTAAATAATTAATCAATAAATATTGAAAATTTCATGAAAATGACTCTGAAGAATTGAATTTTTTAAATTATATTATTACAAAGAAGTAGATATAACAATATAAAATAGTCTAGCTTGGCCCCAATTAAATTTAGGTGCTTTTAATGTTATAATTCATCATGTAACTTCAATCCACTCCACCAATCATCGAGCTGCATTACATTTTGCCAGTCAACTAAATACCACCAATCATGAATATATTTTGATCTCTGATTATGATATTTCAGGTAATATGAATGCTCCCAAACATCTAATACTAGAATTGGCCAAAGACCACTACTAAGTGGACAATCTTGATTTGCTGTAGTCACTATGACTAAATCTTGTGGATTTTCAAAATGGCTATGATTCCGGCACAACCAAACATATCCTACATTAGAAGAAAATAAATTTAATAAGGATTCATTAAATATACAGGAAGACATTATTTTAGTTAACTAAAGCAAAATATATTAATATTAATCAATAAGTTTTTAACAGTTAAATACTTTATTGTCAGAAACATTTTCAATGTACTTAGTGCCTTTCTTAGATTTTAATACATAACTCCATCACATAAGAACAGAGGAACTCTATTTCCCTATTCTTATATAATGTGGGAAAGCTCATAATCTGAGAACTCTTGGAATATTGTAATATTACAATAATGATTATGATAATGCTATAATAAGAATTAATGACAAGATCTTATTGACAATGACAATGCTGAAATCATAACTATTGTAATACAGTCAAATTTACATATGCATTGTATTATGAAAGTGATACTGTATATTCTACTTTATAGGTAAGACTATACATAAAGCATGCTTTTTATTCTACTATAAGAATTATGCAATAGTTTACAATATATTACATTGCATTTAGTCACATTAAACTGGATGAATAGTGGTGATGTATAATTGGTGGAAGATCCCAATATTGGGGAACTTCCACCAATTTATTGCTTTATTATTTTATAAAGCATTTTTTCAACAAAGAATAAAAGGAGAAGACAAAACAGGTAGTCCTTGACTTACAGCCACTTGTACTTATGATGGTGACATCATTGATAAATTCTATAAATGGTCAATGCAATTGACAAAAGATTCAAGTTCCATATCAATAGTCTGATATAAAACAAGCATCCTATTTTTGTGTCTACTACTTTTATTTTTCTATTTGTTAAGTTTTTAAGATAAAGTGGAGTATAATAATAAATATTGTTAGTGGGAAATCCATAAATTTTAGACATTTCTGACTTATAATAATAGAGTTTGAATTGAACTTTATAAGTTAGACCACCTGTATTTAAATTGTTTAAAAACTTCTATGTAGCCTTATTTATATGAAAATATATGTTATCATAATAAAAATTTTGTCAGTTCATTTTGTAATTAACAGAATAGCAACAAAATAAATAATATATATATAATAATAGTTGATTACAAAAAGATATGCATGTACTCCTATAGTTATAAACTTAATTCATATGTAAGTTTGTTCATAACTTGGATAGTTCCTTGTAACTTGATGATGTTTTGCTTCCAAAAGTATTAAAATAACTTTATATATTGCATTTTGTAATATGTTTAGTTTGGTTCCCAGTTGACCTATTAGAAGTTTATTTCACATATTCGAATAAAAACTTCTGATTATAAAGCAAAGGTTTTTTGATGTAATTGCTGCATTTTGAAATATTGTTGTAATATGTTAATTAGCTATGTAATTTTATATTGTATTGGCTGCTAGAACATTGTGCTATCATAATGTTTAAAATTCTTAAAGAGTTTTTGAAATTTTCTGAAATTTGAAAGCAAATTTTTATATTCATAAGTATGAATGTTCATAATTCAAGGAGTGTTTGTAATTATAATAAAAAGGAAATAATTATATGATCAGATTATAAAAAGCGACGCTGAATAATTTATGCAAATAAATCCAATTTATATAAAAATTATATAATATTGCCAGGAATGAAAGTTTGGCATGAAAAACCTATAATATATAATATAGTATTGAATATTTAATCATGCATAAATTAATGAAACAAAGCATAAAAGCATATAAATTCAATTAAAATATATGAATTTATAACATTCATTGAAAAGCTGATATCAGGATTTAAGAGATGTTTGCATATCAATAAATGATATTCAGATTTAAATTACAATCTTTAAGAATATTTTTATTTTTATTCATATTTGACAGAATGCATCACTATGTTCACAATGTTTAATATTTAAAACAAATAAATAATTTAAGTTATAAATAAATATTTATTAAACATTTTTAAAATTTATATTATTATACATTTCAATTGTTACACATTAGAAATTACAATTGAACTCTTATACATTAGAGCCTCAATTTGCATCATAAACATTCCTGAAAAATGTGGCAAAGAAAACAATACAAATAAAGAAACCAAAAAAAGAAAGAAATAAAGATATTTTCCATAAAAACATATTGAAATATTAAAGAGATAAGTTCTTGAAATTTTAAATGTTTGAGTTAGTATACTATTTAATAATGAAATGAAGTAGAAATAATAGTATAATAAATGAAAATAATAATCTTTTATTACATCAATGTGACTAACAAAAGCATAATAAATCTTCTAAATAAGAAGAGAAAGAAAACCCCTTTTTAAATTTTGTTTACTCATTATTTATCTTTTCTACAAATGTTACAAAAATTATCAATTAAATTCATTTAAGTTTTATGTATAATGCAGTATTAATTCTAAATCCGGAAAGTTGGCATGAAATTATTATATGATTCATTAATACATATTTTATTTGTATTATTTAATAACAGCTCTACAATATATTTCAATTACACTAGAGAAATGAAATGTGAGATATCTTTTGTGCTCTATAACAATCTCTATAATACTTAATGAATTAACTATAATATAAATGCCTTGTTTATACAATGATGTCAATATTAATATTGTATATTCTATATCTGCATTGCTTATAACTTCAAATTTTAATGATGCAATTCAAAATTTTAATGATGCAATTCAAAATTTTAACAATGCACAAAAATCATTGGGCATATTTTATGAATGATTTGCACATTGAAAACAATGAAAAACAGAGGTCTAATGTATGTCAACTATATTTATGCAGCATGTCTGATATTAAGGACAAACTTTATATATTGCTCTATGTCAGCAAAATGCATATTATTCAACTTTGATCATTACACATTAAATATTTCTTGCAAATACATGACAGAGGCTCGTAAATAAAAATTTTAGTATATATTATGTGGTATTTACTTATTTAAGCAAGGTTTTCTAAACTAGAATATACCCTTTATAAGTTTAAAATATATTTATAAAAACTTTTCATAAAGATATTGAAATAGAACAGTTACCAGCTAATTACAGAAAAATGAATCAAAAAAATTCAAATATGTCTATTAATATATATTTCTTTCCATAATAAATTATATAAAATAAATACTTAGACTCCCAATTAATCAGACCCTATGAGACTAGATCTCAGACCAGATAAACAAATGGCCAGTCAGTCCAGAAACACATACAAAATATAATTTGTAATTTGTAAATTAAATAAAAAAATACATATCTTGTATATAAATGTTTATTAAACATTTATATACAAGATATGTATTTAGACAAAATATAGATAATGTTTTTTTTTTAATTTGTTTTTTGAGGCAAAATCAGATTATTTTTTCATGTATCAATAGCAAATGAATTATCTTACTACTCAATATATCTTATCATAATTTTAAGTACTTTCTTTCCTTCCAAATGATTTATTTTGTTTTCATTTTTATCTTTGCTCATAGATTGATGAAAATTTCAATAAAAATATAGCCAAATAAAGTGAGATCAGATAAGAGGAATCTACTATATATCAAATTAAATTAATTGATTTCAACTAACCTGAGCCAAATAATTTTTCTGCCATATCTGTGAAAATCTCTCGAAATTCCAAGAAGGAGCGAAATTTTGCTTTAATATCAACTGCTAGCTGACCTTGTGGCATTCGGTCCTCACTCTGAGGATTTGGTGACATTATGGCCCAATAAAAGGCATGATTTACATATCTGATAAAAATTTAAACATATATAAAATTAAAATATTTTAAAATAATAATATGCAATATAATCAGCATCGTAACAAGGACAGACAAGTAGGTCTTGCTCCAGGCACAAAAAAAAATAAGGACACAAAAATAAAATTTTCAAATTGATTAAAGTTTTTGAAGAGTAAAAATTTGTTTTCTTTCAAAATCAAAACTACATGTTCCACTGTGTAAAAATGAATTTGCACATTTTTACAATGCTCATTTCTAGAAGCACATTTGCACATTTATACAATGTTCATTTCTAGAGGCATATTTTCCCCAGGAGCAGAAACATCTAGTTACAGTGCTGAATATAATAGTCAAGTTAAAATTCAATCTGGTATCAGTCTAAATCAATGTAATCTACTGGTGACCATAAAATAACGTGAGGTGTTCAGAGCCCTATAGCACATCATGTATTGGATGAAATGCAACAAAATTTGGTGGATGTACACAGTGGAACATGCAATTTTGATTTCAAAAGAAAATGAATTTAGTATCAAAAGTCACCAGCAGGGGAACTGTGGCACTGCAAAAATAGAAATGTGTGATTAAGGAATGCGTATTTGCCAAATGAGACAGCACACATCAAGTTTATAAACAATATATGTCAACATTTATTGTTAATTACACATGAGGTTCAATATGTCCACCATTCAGATGTTCCAAGAACTGCATACAGCACATGACATCTTCCATGCTGATATGTTGTGCACTACTATGAAGATGTCATGCACCACATGCAATTCTTTGAACATCTGAATGGAGCCATATTGCACCTCAAGTGTAATTAATAATAAACGTTGGCATATGTTGTTCAGAAACTTGATGTGTGCTGTCTCATTTGATGATTACACATTCCTTAATCACAGATTCTATACTTCTACAGTGCCACAATCCCCCTGCTGGTGACTTCTGATAGTAAATTCGTTTTCTTTCAAAATCGAAACCACATCTTCTACTATGTGTGTCCATCGAATTTTGTTATGTTTCATCCAATACATGACGTATTATAGGGCTCTAAACTCCTCATGTTATTTTATGGCCACCCAGTATATTATTACTATTGCTTTATTAATTTAAGAAAATAAATAAAAACATCTGTGTTATAATGCCTTAGATTCAATTTATTAAACAATTTTTCTGATAAATATCTTGCATCTGACAACAGTTTAAAAGTAATTTTCATTTTTAAAAATTTCCATATTTATTATTATGTTTGTGAAACAAAATGCAAAAAAAATATTTTACATTAGTAAATAATAAAAATACAAAGAAAAATATATATATTTTAAAATATAATAAAATAACAATTAAATGCAACTTACCCACCACCATTATTTTTCAATGCTATTTGATATCGACTTGGAACTCTTGATAAATTTCGAAGAATATCGATGATAGAAATCCTAGAGGTTTGTTTACCCTTTAAACAAAATTTTTCTAACGTATTAATTTAAACAAAATACAATTTCTGATTTATAAAATTAGAAATTTGAATTTTTCTGTAAATATAATATTTTTACAGAAAAATTCTTAATACGATAATGATTTAAATAGATAAAAATATAGATATCATTTAAAAATCTTTTCAACTTTTTATTTTAAAATAGTAAACCGATGTTTTTCAAGTCTTAACATTCTGTGAATACTAATACTATATTCAATCAATAATTTAAAAAAAGAAAAATTCTTCAACGTTTATACCTCTTACTTTATTCAAGTGATTCTCATGAGAATGGTGACAACACTTCACGAATACATATTGGATTTCGACTTTTAACAAGAAACAATCAAAAGTTTAATATATTAAAGTGAAATTTTTTGTTTCTCTTAATACAAATCATAACAAATATCAACTTTAGATCATCTGTTTTTGTTGGAGAGATTTTGCTTTTACAGCAGACAGAATAATATTTTAACTCTCTAAAAATAATGATAAGATACCTGGGCATTTCTTCTCCATTCTTTCAAAATCATATTCATGTTTTCGGTATATTTGGAATGATGTCCAAGGTAGTGGATCCGAACGGTTTCTTCGTCCAGAAATGGTTCGAGTTCGTGAAACAAATAAGGCAAAGGTGGTAATTCATATTCTAAAGCCGGCCGATCTAGTCCATAATAAGGAGGAGCAATAGCATTGCATAAACTCGAACAGATAGGAAAAAGAGCACAGCAAAACAGTAAACATAATCGGCACATCCTTCCAACTGAAAAACAAAGATAGCAGCGCCACCAATTTTCACATAATTTTAAATTATTCTTTCGTTTTTTTAACCTTTTGATTTAAAAGTCGCAAAACACTTTCTGTATCAATATGGCATTTGTACTCAAATAAACGCAATAATCATCACTGGAATTTAAAGTGTATACTGTACATAGATGAGTTATTCGAACATTTAAAAATAGCGCCAGCTTCTGAAACAGGTTTACTTAAAAAATTACAGGGAAATATTTTTAATATTATTTTTCTAAATATCATTTCGTTCCTGCACTATATTTGAAATACCATAATTTTTTTCCTTTTAAAATACGAAGTCATATCTTATTATACTATTATTTATGAAATTTCATCTTTAAATTCAGGATAAGTTCAGAAAATGCTTCGAGAGGTCTTCGTTGGAGAAGCAAAAGAATGACGTCACGTTTCCTGGCTATCTCCACTGGTCGTGACGTCATTTTTTCGCTTCTTCAGCAGAGACTTCTCGGACATTTCTGAATTCACTCTCACTTATCAATCTCCAGAAAAAATCCGAGCAGAGTTTTGTGGAATACCATTCGTCTATAATCTACATTAAATGTGGATATTTTTCCTATAATGTATTCCTGTATATTAAAAAAAAATTATTTTGTAACTGATTAGCGAATAAATAAGATTGATATATCATATACTGTACATTAAGTTGTCATTTTGCATTCGGTTATATCGCTATATGGAATATGATGCATGACACATCATGTAATCATCTTAATTAAAATAATTTTCTTTCATATTATGATTTACGAATCTTTCAGACATTCACTGAAAGGTTGCATATTTAACAAAAATATTGCATAATCATTGGCGTATCACAAATTATATTTTTGTTATATAGGAATGTAGACTGCTATTTATACGTTCGCCAAATAACAGAACTAAAAAAATTAATGCTAGAATTTCAGATTACGTGCAAAAACCTTAATAGATCTACAGGACAAAAGTATAGTTTTTCCCTATGGTCTAAGGAACAATAATTGAAATTAAACCATTTCCAAAACGAAATGTTCTAAATGTTGCTATATCATAATTTTTTGCAAGATTTCAGCTCAATCATTCCTATCTGGCTGCTGTTTTTTTTTTTTTTTTTTAAATAATATTCCACTTTTCAGAAAATACTGTATGTTTATACAGTATTTTTTTCTGAAATGCGAGATACTGTATATAATATTTTACTACGGGCAAAACTTATTCACTAACTGATTCTCATATGGTAAGAGGGAAATTTCTTCCCCCTACTATCATATTACAGTTGCTTTTTGATCAAATCATTTTAACATTTCCTGCTGCTATAGTATATAATTCTTATTTTTTAACGGCTTAATCCATTATCAACCATCTGTATAATATTTACTTTTACAATTTTAAGTGATTGAAACTTGAAAGATATATATTTCTTCTTTGTTTTCAGAAAAAAATTAGAGAAATATTAATAAAATCCGAAAAGGCAATCTTACTTTTTTCCAATATTTGTATTTTATTCCAATCAGTTGACTTTACAAAAATTTTTATCAGCTTCGCAGAATATCCATATGGAAGAAGTGCACAGAACTTTTCCAGAAGAGAATGCACTTCTTTTTTAGAACAACACATTTAAAATTTTAAGAATATATTTTTATCAATATAGGACCTATAACTGATCTATGTTAACAAAAATGGTCTATGTTTATGCAGAGAATTTTATGAATTGATGCAAATTTTCCGAGCAGACTATGAAAACTGCTTTTTCTTATATTTAATCAGAATATTTTACTCTATTTTCTACAAATATAATTTTTCCATACTGTTAATAGTGAAGATTTTAATAGAATTTAAAATCTGATTATTATTATTCCACGACTTTCTGACAAGTACAAACAATTATAATAAATGATGCTGTTATATTTTTGATAGATGAAGACGACAATCTATTCAAAAAATATATAATTTTTTTTTAAAATATTGATATATTATTTTGACATTTAATAGCAATTATCTAAATCGATAAATTTCCGTTGTTTACTAATTGCGCGTTACCACCAGTAAATTATGGAGAAAAAATACGAAATTCTCACGCTCACCACTTTCTGAAATAACGAGTATCCGGATCAGTCAAATTCTATATTTTAATATTGCTTGATTAAAAAGTGTTCGATGTAGCATTTTCTAAAATTCATTCAATAAAAATATCAAAAGAAAGACGAGATAATTACTGCATAAACACTTTTTTTAGCATCAGATAAACTTTTGGATATTTACTAAATCGTCAGTTATCCGGAAAACGTGTATCCAGAGCCTATTTACTGGATTTAGATAAACCAGTGTTTTCCAAACTATGGGGCGCAGAATTAATAAAATCATTTTTGAGACCAACAAAAATAAATTCAAATTGGTATTGAAAAACATTAAATCAACAAAATGGTTATAAATACATATATCCATATACCCAGAAACTTCCTGCTATAGTAGCTATTTTAAAGATAAAATATCGATCTCATTTAATGATTGAAAAAGGAATTGCGTGTAGCTATATCTTCAATGACACCCCGATTTGAAAGAATTTGGGACGAAATAATTAAGTTAATGCGAGGGGTGGACTTAATTTATGTTGTATTAAAGATGTATTCTATTTTTCATTTTTTTTTTGTTTTTTTTTTGGTAAGGTGTTTAGATGTATAAAAAATTATTACACCATAATAAATATATATTTTTTATGTATAAGAACTTTATACAAAATATGGTAAAATATTTATAAAATTAAGACATCTATGTAAATGAGAGGGCGAACGAGTTTATGGAAAGAGAGGAGCGCAGGTACAAAATTTGGAAACCATTGAGATAAACAGTATCTTAGTGTAATTATAAAAAATAACGCATATTTTGATAATAGTCGTGAATACAAGTGGAATTGATATAGATCTGAAGTGCAATTTTTTTAATTTTATATTTACCTGAATCTCAAATTTAATGACATTATAAACAATTTTTTATCGATTCCGCTGTAGCCTGAACATTATATTATAAATTAGAATAAAATTATAAAAATAGAATTTTGTTTCTCTAGAAAAAAGTTTAGCATCTAAATAATTTCAGTAAAGTATAATTAAAAAATAAAATATACACCGTTCCCAAAATTTTTCCCTATAATTAAATTTTCTCGAAACTGATAAATCAATATTTAACTATATTAAATAATTAATATTAAACCCTAATAGGATATATACAGTAAATAGTTTATTTTAAAATATTAGTAGTTATATTATTCTTTAATATTTATGAAATTTTCAATAAGCTTTGATTTTTTTTGTCCTGTAGGATAATTTTTAATAAATGAAACAAGTAGAGAGAAATGCTTCCTTTTTTATTTATATTTTTCATTTTGTTTCAATTGTTAATACAAATTTAAAACAAAAATGTGTGTACATTGAAACCATTTTTTCCACAACTAAACAGCACAATACACTGCTAGGCAGTCTAGGACCAATACACAGAAGTTTAAAAAAGATAAATAATCATTTTTGGTATTATAGGGAGACAGATGTAGCAGAAAGCCTCACATACACAGCAGATGGTGTAAGCATTTGTAAAATGTGAATCCAAGTGAGCATAAATTTATTATGCATATTAGAGAAGAAAAGAAGACACATCAAAACTTTTTCACTTACACAACATATCTCTGTATTGTGCCCATGTAATAAATTGTTTACAACACAACAATTCCAGAAATATTTTGTCACAAATTCAAAGTGCGACTCATCAAACTATGTTAACTATGACATTACACGGGATACTTCCTATGCGTATGCGTAATTGTATCACAGAAGTTGAATTGGAATAAATCAAGGCATACAATCAGCTGTCACTTATCTATTTTATCTGGATCCATAATTATTAAAATAAATAAATAAAATACAAAGAGATTTCTTTAAAAATAATATTACAACATTAATATAATGAAATTGTTCAAACAGCTGCAGATTACAAGGCACAGTCTAACAATTCACAACTGTTTGGTCCACAATTATGTACTACATATGTATATAATTTGTAGCAACATAATTATGAAATTTGCATGATTACACAGCATTGAAAATGAGCAAATTTGGCATATTAAAAAAAAAATCATTCAGCACCTTTTATGAAATAATATATGTTAGCAAGTTATTATTTTGAAATCTGATCTATACAAGTTATTTAATAAAATTTGTTTACTATTTTATAGATATTCTTCAAATGTTTAATTATCTAAAGTAATAAATATAGTAATTAGATAATTAAAAAAGGTGCTGTTATGGCTGAGGAGAAAGCAGAAATATCCAATGCAATGTGCTTCTCTACGGTTGCAATTTCCCTACATAACATGGAAAATTGAAAAACTTTTTCACTGGATTATTTCAATACATTTTGCAATCATACGTCCTTGCTATAGTATACAAATACTATCTGCTGTAGTGGAATACTATTATAAAACATCAAACTATTGTAACAACAACTTTTGTAGGATTTTTACAAATTACACACAAAAATCAATTCAAAAACAATATTCCCAAATGTTGGGAAATATACAAAGCATGATATAATGTTATTAAATAATTACATATGCTGATGTTATCATGAAATGGAAGAAAGTAAATTCAAAGTTAAAAGTAACAATTTTTTCTAAAATTATCTATCATATACAGTTTTGCAATTATAAACAATTGACCTTTCTACTAGAATAAAGGACAGTAACTTGGCATGTTTCTTTTGAATGCCATATTGAAATTCACACCACATATAATTAAATACTTCAATACTTACAAAACCAATCTAAAAAATCTAAAATAAACATTCACCAATAAAAATAATCATCTGAATAAACTCACAGCAATAAAGTGACTATCAAATCTGTCTTTATTCAGTTGACATTATTTTCTTTTCATAGGAAAAATGTGAAACTACAGTACACAGTCAGCTTTGGCAGATTTAAATTGTACCAAAACTTTCATTTGTGTATAACAAGAAATTTATGTACATTCTATGACATGACAATGGACTCTTAGTGAAAAGTGATTTTCAAATGTATAACTTAAACTGAAGTCAAACTTGGATGATTTTTTCAAATAACATATGTCACAATTTATATAGTTGCTGCCTTCATTATATAACTGAAAGCTATACTTTTATCTGTAGAAAATGGCAATTTAAAATGAGTTAAAATATCAATTTACATAAATACAAAAAATTTTAACACTAAGTAATAAACACGTATTAATTTCAAGACAGCGAGTTATATCACTGAAATATATAGCTAATAACAAAAATAACATATCAATAGATAACAACTATGACAATATACAACTAACATTCACTTTAGTGAAATCTATTGTACTAATTATTTGTTTTATACTAAACAGATTTTGACAATTCTAAACTGCTTATTATTTGTTCTTTATAAGAATTAAAATAATAGAAAACAAATTAAAATGACTAAATCCCAATATTCATTCCACTAACAGCACACATCAAAATGAATGAACAACTTATAGTCATTATACATTGTAATTGTTAAAAAAACCAATGTATAATGTTTTACTTTATTTTTATTTAATAAAAACTTAAAATTTATTTTTTATTTTTATTATTTAAACAATATATATTGATATATCAGAATAATCATAGGTCAACAGAATAAAGACAGTCAATTGTATTATATATGGCCATTATTTTAGACTAAATATTGTAATAATTATCAAGACTAACATTTACGGAAATACAATTTTTTTTAAATCTGAGCATATTTTATGTCAAACTCACAAAGCACTTACTATATTCATCATGCTTAAAAATTACATTTATACATATAACATTAACAGGAAGGTCTATTGCATTGTTCACATGATTGTTATTTGCAAATATAGATCTAAAAATTTGATTTCAGTTCTATAAAGTTCATTGATACTTCATTCTATGAGCTATCAAAAACAATGGGACATTTTACTATATATTAAAAATACAACTGTTGAATGAATTGGCTTCTTATTTTTGCATATAATTAATTCATTGCATGTAGGGATTTCAATAATTTATAAATTATTCAGTTGTATCTTCTCATTTTGATGTGTGCAGTGAACAATTTTATATTCTACACAATAATCTTCAATCATCTATATAATGATGCAACAACATTTAGAAATTTTATGATATTCACTTCTTCCAAATATCAATTTATGAATATTATACTATTTCTTTTATCAATTAGGCATATCAAAATTTTCAGAAACTCATTTCTATAAAATAATGTTTTTGTGCTCACAAAAAAAATGTTTTAATTTGATTAGCAGCATTTAGGGAAGTTAAAACAAAGCAATTAGGTTTAGACAAAAACAAACAACATATATTAAATAACACCATTAATTTCCAACAATACAAAATAATATAAACTTGTTTAAAAAATACAAATTCCACAAAATTCACTTTTACGCTTTAATCTGTTTAAAAAATACAAATGTCACTGACAGAATTTTCAATAATACTAATACATATGAGATTCTTTCATTGTAAAATATAAAAATTGAATTCACTTTCACACAATTACATAAAAATGTTCTATATTTTATCAATAATTTAGTTTTCAAAAAATTAATCCTTATTTAACAATAAGGTATGTAAGTAAACTTTAGTCATATGACAAGTTGTTTACCTAAAAGCTGTAATCATCATACTTGACTGACAGATTGGTTTGAGAATGTAGAATTAGTACTGTTTTCCTGTACATGCTGGCTAAAAGTGTTGTTTGCATCTATTCTGTGACTAGAAATGCCATTTGTTCCAATTTCATTTTTCTTTCCCTGCTGAGATAAATTTGCTAATTCCTCAGAATAATAATGTGGTGTATTGAGGTAGTCTTTCATTCTTCGAGGTAATGGTAATGTACTTATTAAATCTCTTCTTACTGATTTTAGAATGATGAATCTAAAAATAAACAACATTTATAAATTATACAATTATATTAATAAGAATTTTGAAATTAGTAATTTGAAAAATTACTGGTGTGTTATAAGAAATATCCAATAAAATCTTTATATAAAAATCATCTTAAGTTTCAAAATAATCTGAATTTATAAACTAAAGCAAAAATACACAAACTAGTCATATGACTTCATGTGGAATTCTGAAAAAATTCTGGAATTTGCAAAATTAGTAAAATCTATTTATAATAATGTACATTCTCTCCCTTACGTACACTTACAACTTATGTACATTTAACTTTATGTAAAATATTTTCCTTAATTTTAACTTTTTCATATATATAGCATAAACAGCTACTGCATTTGTAAGTAACAAGTTCGAACATATTAGTTTACATTATTAAAATTTTATATTATTTAATTTATGTTTTTACGTATTGTTTTTTGTTGATCTTAACTATCATATTACTAGTACGATATCATTCCGTGCAACACTTTTTCATTTTCAGTCAGGGAACAATATGGCACCATAACATTATAGTCATCTAACCTTGAGAGTTTTAATCCAAAATTTTTGTTAAAAAATAATTTTTCTGACTTATGTAGAATTTGATTTGTATAATGCTCCAAAAAACATAACACTTACGTAAGTCAGGGAGTGGCTACTTTGAAAATTAAAATAAATATAGAATACAACAAATGTGCATTTTTTCCATTTGTTTACGTGTGTATTCCAGTGCTTCTCAAGTTCTCCTGGTTGCTACATGTGGCTACCTGGCTATTATCCATAGCTACTATTAAAATGTTATATATTTTAAACAACACACAAACTATTATTCATATTATTTTGTTACATATTAAAATGTGTAACAAAATAATAATGTGCATAAGTGGACGACAGAGCTTAAAGAAATGCTGAATAAAATTGTGTTAAATTCCTATTTTTTGCATTTATAAAACTATAGCAGAGCCAAGATTTTAACGGTTGAGGAAAAAATGCACCTAGTAGCAAATGAATATTTCTTTGTGATATTTTTGCACCCTCATATTCTATAATAAAGATAAATACAGTACTTTTGTTTAACCATCCTAATCCCAGCAATCTGTTTAGAATAAATTAACAGAAGTCATTTATAAAGTATGATTATACTAAAATAATCATATTTTTACTAATCCAAATTAATATAAAGTATCCTGTTTAATTAACATAAAAAATGATCTTTTTTTGAATTAAAATTGAATGACTGGATAAAAAATATCAATTTTTATTACACTGAACTAACTAAATTCAATTTCAGTCATGTTATTGAGTCTCACCAGGGATATACATTATAGTGGAGGAACAATTCATGACTCTTCAGAGCAACCATGGACTGATTAACCAAAGATTGAAAAATGGGCTGATCTTGGTCTCTTGCTGGAAAATCTAAAGATATACAATCAGCAACTGAATAGTTTTTCAGATGGTTAGCAAATGTTTTACCACATTGCCATCCTGTGACTTTATCATAAAATTTCAGATCAGCGCAGCTACCAGCAAATTCTCATGATTGCTGGTCGCTGCATGAGAATTTGCTGGTTTATATACTGAAACTTAAGCAATCACATAAATTGGACAAAACTGACAAGTCTAGTATTAGTTAAATTAACAGTAACCTTGCAAAAAAATCATCAATTCAATCATATATTTTGAAATAAATAAAAAATGAATAGATTTTTAAATAAAACTCTCTATAATTAAAGAATGTTTTAACATTATTATCTTCCATAAATATGAATTTGAATTTAATTTCATTCATATTTATTTGTAGAGATTTAACTAATTTTAAAACAATTTTAAACTGGAGAAAATTTTGTTCAAATAGCAATCTTCCCTTTTTTTTAAAACTTTTTCTATTAAACAATTTTTATTAAACTGAAAATATTGGTTAATGAATTAATTAAAGTCTTAATTTACATATTTAAAAATATTTATTAACTAAATTTTATATTTTTAATTTCTATATACATATATATAGAAATGAAGAATATTTCTATATATAGAAATATTCTTCATTAGCATAAAACATTCCTCTGAATATTTTATATTACAGTATTTTATAAAAACAGCTTGAACATATTAATATTTAAACATTATATCAAATATATTAATATAATATATATTACTTTAGCAATTCACATTGAGCCATTGAATAGTTTTTATAATATATATATATATGTAATTAAACTATATATTGCAAAATTTAAATACCTGCAAAGATGCTGTAAAGATTGGACTTGTTTAAACCTTGAAACCGGGTGAAGAAGTTGTACTTGCATTGGGCCAAGAATTGGTCTTCGATGGAGAAAAAATAAATAACGTCCACTTCGAGAATGTGCCACAGCATTTTCAATAAAATCCACAATAGTATTACTTCGAAACTTCTGTTGACAACCAAAACTAAAATTACCTGTAAAAAATTTTTAAAATTTTATCATTTCCTAATGTTAAATAATTTTACTGCTATAAAAATATAGAAGCAACCAATCATTTCTTTTTGTAAATTTAGCTATTAATAGTATGATGTTATTTTTAAAATGCTTGATTGGTACTTATGCATAATTACAAATTATCTTGGTGAGTTTGATAAATTTCATTAAATTTCTCATTTTTACTGGCTATTATATATAATTCCCAAATGAATTTGGTTAGTTTGATAAATATTGCTGAATATTACTTTTGAATGGATTTTTGCATAATTTTCAAAATTTAGTTCATAAATTTGATATCATGAAGCTTTCCATCTTTTGTTGTTTTAATTAATAATTTAATTATAAGGTTACTATTGTTTCACTTTTACAATATCATCTTAGCACTCATTCACCTTTAAATTTGATTATCTCTAGCCATTTCAATGTGTCTTCCATACCTCCTTGCTAAATCTACATCTCTCTTCAAAAGAGATGCTTTCCAGTCTATTTGTCTAAGAATCTGGATGTATATTTCTACATTTAGGAGCAAATTGATAGCTTTGATACAATTTTTGTGGTAAGTTGTTGCAATACCATCCCAAGTCATTGCATAGGGAATTATCTTTACTAGGTACTTATACATCATGCTTAGATTCATTAGCCATTAAGTCATATTTCCTCATTTTTTCATTTTCAACTGTTGTTAACAAATCTTGATTTGTAATTCTGATCTCAATGCCATATAATTTTTCTTTTTTGTCATATACAAAAATATCGGGCCTATCAAATTCAAGTTTTATAGATATCTTTATCTGGGTGTCAACTCTGATTTCTGCACCTTCATTTACAATTATTTCTTGAACCAAGTGAGATCTTATTTTCATTGATCACTTAAAGCTGAATTTATTACATAAATAAAGATGAATGCAGTGAATTTATTTCATTATGTTGTCTGATGTAATCATATCCTACCACATTTTGTTGCCAAATAATCCATAACAGAAACTAAAATAAATCTTGTTAAAAATGACTTGATGAGAATACGTTATTTATCAAATTTACTATCCTAGACTGGCAATTATGCATATTGTCTGATCATCATCATTTCTTATTTCACTCACTGCTTGATATATATGCTTCCTTCTTTGTTTCTGGATGTACCTATCTTGTGCAATCTGCACCCACTAGGAACCAATTACTTTTCTTATATCATCTCTCCATTTTTTGTATCATCTGCCAGAATATATTTTTCCCTTGCCTCGGTTGTCACTCTATAATTCTCTTTGTCCATCGGTTATCAGTGTATCTTGCTGTGTGGCCTGCCCAACATCACTTCTGTTACCAGTATGTCTTCTACTTTGGTTTTTTCTCTTATCCATATGTTGATCTTGTAGTCCCTTCTAGTGAATTGCAACATGCATTTTTCCATGTTTCTTTGGGTTGTTATTAGTTTCTGTTCCATTTTCTTTGTAACAGTCCATGTTTCACAGCCATATGTCATTACTGGTAATATATGCACATGTTGAATAGTTTTCTTTTCAAGCATGTCAGTATTCTATTGCTCCTTAAGAAGTTACTCTATTAGCCACATGCACGCCATCCCAAATGCATCCTATGCTGAATTTCTCTCATCTGTTCTCCTTGTGCTATGATTACTTGTCCTAAGTACTTGTATTCTTCCACCCTTTTAATTGTCCGGCCTTCTATCATCACTGGTTATGGTTTACTTCTGTGTTGAATATTATCTTTATCTTTTTGTAGTTCATTTTCAGTCCCGTTTTCTCACTTTCTGTCAAGTTACTTAGCACTTCCTGTGGTTCAATTTGGTGTTTGAAAGAACAGTGTTATGTCACCTGCAAATCTCAGGTAGTTGAGATATTCTCCATTGATGTTAATTGCTTTGTACTCCCATCCATTTATTTGTCAGAATATTTTTTTCTAGGTAGGTTATGAACAGTTTCGGTAAGATTACCATCTTACCGAAACTGTATCTCCTTGATGAACTCCTCATTGGATTTTTATATAATCGTATTATGGCTGTTGCTTCTTTGTAGATGATACATAGTAGTTCTATGTACTTATAGTCTATTTCCTGATTAGTTAGTGCTGTTAGGATTGCCACTGTAGATATCAAGTCAAATGCTTTCTTGTAGTCTTTGAATACCATACAGTGATATTCTTTGCATTTTTCTTTCAGATGGTTGACAATATGTATATGATCTATTGTCAAATAGCCTTTCCAAAATCCAGCTTGTTCTTTTGGTTGATTCGAATCCAGTGCTTGTTCCAATCTTCTTGTGAGGATGATTAATATCTATAAACTTGATTAATTATGTATGATTTATCATATTTACCACTATGAACTGGTTAATATGCATAATCACTGATAAATGTGATTCATTCACAATATATGAAATTTATCATATTTACCAAAATTGTTGGTGATTATACATAATAACCAGCTATTATGCATAATCACTGATTAATCACTTTTATTATAACATATATATTATCTACAAATTCATATGAAATAATTTTTCCTATTGGATGGATTTC
The DNA here is from genome assembly GCA_011317285.2 of Androctonus mauritanicus. Classification (NCBI taxonomy): domain Eukaryota; kingdom Metazoa; phylum Arthropoda; class Arachnida; order Scorpiones; family Buthidae; genus Androctonus; species Androctonus mauritanicus. The sequence goes on along the minus strand of WUQG02131453.1, from coordinate 1,825 downwards.
ATAAATTTCATTGCTTCACAGAAGTTTGTCAAATAATTTCAAAGATTAAAATTAGATTAAAACAATTTCTTTATATGATACTGTATATTAATATTCCAAAAAATACTTGCACTGTTATGCTGTACTTATATTACTATTAAAATCAATTAAAACAGCTAAAATTATTGCACAATTAATAAATCAGAATGATGAAATTCAAAAACAATTTCAGGAAAATATTTAAATTTTTTGTTTTATAAACTGATAAAGTTATAAGTACTATAGATAGAAAAACATGAATTTTAATCATCAAAACTTATAGAGTCACTAATATACATATGAAATATCACAATTCACAAAAAGTTATAAGTACTATAAGATATAACTGATAAAGTTATAAGTACTATAGATAGAAAAAACATGAATTTTAATCATCAAAACTTATAGAGTCACTAATATACATATGAAATATCACAATTCACAAACCACAAAAATAAATAAACTAAGAATTTCAGAATATTCAAATGTAATGGACAAACTGGTGTTCTATAATTTAAATTAAAAAAATACACATTACTATTATCATATGTCTACATGCACCTACTTAAATGGGTAGTTTATGTAAAAGTCACATAATAAGTCAGCAATATGACAAGCCTTAACTTAAAAGGGTATTTTTATTTATTTCCAACATAGGGGAGGTCCTCATTCTATTCATCCTCTATTACATGTTCTTTTCTCACCTGTATACATATAATTTCCACTATATGTATTTCCTTGGAATCAGAGATGGGTTTCACAATTCTAGTGTTATCTTATTTTATATCAAAAACCTCATAGTGCCTTTTTGCTAAGACCATGTTAAAGTTGCCCTGTGCTATAAACTTTTTAGCCAAACTTCAAGGGAATTACTCAAATTGAACCTAATACTGACAAATTAATCCCTTGATATATTTCAATGGAAATTTTAATAATTTGAAAGAATTTACATTAATTTTAGCACCATCTCATAATTAATAAATATACTAATGATTGAATCAAAGAGTGGCACAAACTATGAATTAATAATTAAACTAGAATTTATTTATCTGAAGGGGGGAAAAACAAATCTGCTATTTATTGTATATCAAACTATATGCCAGATATGTTGATGATGAATATATAACATGGAGAGAGACCAACATATGTTTCAGATATTTTCTTCACACTTTACAGACCAAACACTGGGATTGAAATTAAATGTCAACCAGCTTTCAACTTATAGTGTACACTTTCTTGGTGTAAATATCGATTTGAATAGTGCTAAACAGAAAACTAGTGTTTACAGGAAACAATCTTATACACTAATCTTGATTCCAGCAGCATTCAGGGCATTCTTTAAGAGTCATAACCCATTATAGCTCTTTAGAAGAGAAACAATGAGAACTTGATTGCAATGACTAAGCAAGGCTTCAAGCACAGTTATACTACTTCCTATATGCATAAGATATATAATAAAGTTCAAGATAAACTCCAATCTGTTGCTACTGCATAACTAGATAGTAAAAATAATACAAATATGCAGACTAACTGTAGAGCCATCTATGTCACCTATGACTTGTGTCTGGTATGCATGACCAGTAAAGTAAAAAACTGCAAATATTGACATAACATTTTGATGGCAGCCCACTGTGTTCTCACAACTTTGGAGAGATAAAGACCCTATTGATCCACTTTAAAAAGTCAAGTTATACATCATACCAGCAGATAATAAAAAATGAATATGTAGGAAGACTATTAGAGTTGAAGCAGAGGATAGCAGAGCCTAAACGTGATATAACACAGGACAACTTTAATATGGTCTTAG
>WUQG02131342.1:7701-24456 GCA_011317285.2 Androctonus mauritanicus | reverse complement strand
TAGTTTAAATTAAGCTGCAAAATTATACAAAAAATATTTCTATAGCTACTTTCAACCTACAAGAGACTAGCCAACACCCACAACAAGGTTAACTAGAAGATTGAAGGATGGGATTCAACAAGCCAGGTCTAAACACTTTAATAAAACTGGCAATGCAGGACCTGGACCTTCAATGTGGTAAACAACTGTTGTGCCATCCAGCTGATAAATTTCTGCAGGATTGGGGTCAAAATATGAAAACATTAGATAACTGATTATTGTTACTGCATGCATTTGAAACTATATAAAAAAAAAAGGATATATAACAATATAAGAATACAAAAATTAACCTACGATAACAAAATGGCATTTTCAATTCTTAAAAAATATCTTCAGTAAGAATAATTTTTCACGAATACTAATGGACTTATTTTATGGTGTAGTTATGTAATGATAAAAATAATTCTTACAACGCAATAGAAAAATAAGTTATCAATGTCTTTAATGCAAAAAAATAAAATAAAATTCAAATTAATTCATTTTATGAAGGAAACTTCCGATACAGACTTCAAGGTTACTGATAATGTTCTCAGATTATACAAATTCAAGCTATTACATAATTTTTTAGATTAATTATTGCATAGTTATACTGATAACAAAACTGAATTAAAACTAATCAAAAATTGAAATTTGATTAAATTTATGTTCTGTAAATATTCAAATTTCTAAAATGCATTTAATTATATTAATCCAAGAAAATGAAAAAAAGTAAAACGACCAAAGAGAAACCTGCTTACTATTAAGAACAACAGGAAAGTTTGATTTAATTTCTATCTTGATCACCATAATCGAATTTTACTTATTTACGACATTAAAAAAAAACATTTTATTTTTTTAATTTTATCATCTCTTAAAGCACTGTTGAGAATTTTTCATGTTGCATAAACTAATTTTGTAGCTATGAACTTTTAAAAGTTAACTTGGAAGTTAATGCTATTATATAGGGTGAGCACAACAACATTCAAAGGTTTGAAAGGGTAAAATTTAGCTCTAGCTGTCAAAATCATGCCTAGCGATTCTTTAAAGAAAAGAAATGAGAATTCTTCTGTTAACTGAATCGCAAATATCAATTTTATCAAGATATTCATGTTAATTTATTTTTTTTTTAATTTTTTAAATTTTAAATCTGGGAATGTTTTTGTGCTCACCCTGTATATTGGAGATACAATTACTGTATACGTTAATGCACACAATTCATAGCCGTTTTATAATATCATTAACTTATGCATGAGCCTTTACAATTCATTAAGTCAAATTTAATGGCAAGATTTCACTTTGTTTGCTGCCACTGGTCCTTTGACTGAATACAAATGCTCTTGTAAGCCGCAATATTTATCTTCTCGCTAATAATTTGCAATTATGACGTATCTCAATCATCTAATAGTAGTAAACTATAAGATCTAAACCAGACTGAATAGCAGCATTCGAAGTAAAATCTTACCAGTTTGTAATTAGGATTCTATATAAACAGTAACATCATTTTTACGGTATATTTTAATCGTCAATTGCTGTTACAGTGACACGGTAATCGATTTTCCACATTAATTAATTCGAAAATTATAAAAATATCGTCACAGGAAGCGTAAAAGAAAGCGCCATGTAACAGCATTATACGAGAATCTCGCGTCGTTCGGTAAAAGCCGTGCTTCCTTCCGCGCCGCCTTCTGGAATGTTCGATACGCGTAATTAAAATTATTCGACTGATTCGGTTAATATAACGCTCGTAACGTTTATTTTAATACGAAACACAATAGAAACCAAACAAATCGAGACGATTTGAGTAGATTGCGGTTCGTTTCTTTTTTTAAAGCATTTTAAACAAATATCGCTAGCGCTCCATTACCGCTCTGTACGAGAACACTAGCGCCACAGTGCATTGACGGCAGCCGTATTATAAACGTAGCCTGTTTACGAATTAGATTCGAAATTTCTACGCCTTTCGATTAGTTTAACGTTTTTGTTTACCTTACTACATCCAGAATACGTTATGACAAGTAAGAAACGTGCAATCGAATGTTTGAATGCAAAAATTAATAAGAGAAAAAAGCGCAAACGCCTAACTCTGGAGTGTAAACTGGAAGTTCTAAGGCGGATTGAAATGGGTCAGCGCCAGGTCGATGTATGTAACCAGATGAGATTAGCAGGGTCGACTGTGAGGGGCATTTTGAAGAGTAAAGAAAAGATAATGCAGTTTAGCAATATTGCAACTCCTCTAAATGGTTTGAAACTCAGCAGGAGTAGAGCTCCAATTATGCTAGAAATGGAGAATCTCTTAAGTACTTGGATTAAAGAAAATAACAACCAGAGTAAACCCTTGACTGTGAATCTTATCCAGAACAAAGCTAAGAGTATTTATGACAGTCTAAAGAAAAATTTGCCTGAAGGGATAGTCTCCTATGATTTTGTTGCGAGCAAGGGATGGTTTGAAAGATTTAAGAAACGTAATGAGTTGAATCATGTTTCTATGCCAGAAGAACCTACATATGAAAATTTTGATGCTGATATGGAAGTAATTGCTCGCTATAAAAATGAATTGGAGGAAATTATTGAGGAGGGAGGTTATACACCTCAACAGGTCTTCAATGTTGATGAAACTGGTCTTTTTTGGAAAAAATTTCCCTGTATGACTAGCATTTCTAAGAAAGAAAAGTCTGCGATGGAATTTAATATATCACACGACAGACTTACTTTATTGCTTGGTGGTAATACCGCAGGGGATTTTAAACTGAAACCGTTACTTGTATACCATACAGAAAATCCAAAAGCCCTCAGGGGTTATCTTAAAAGTACTTTACCGGTAATGTGGAAGTCCAATAAAAAAGCTTGGGTGACAATATCAATCTTTCAGAGTTGGTTCAAGGATTATTTTTGTCCTGCAGTTGAAAAATATTGTATCGAGAACAATTTGCCTAACAAAGCACTTCTTATTTTAGATAATGCACCAGGACATCCTACAACACTTGATGATCTTAGTGATAATGTAAAAGTTGTTTTTCTTCCTCCTAATACAGCATCTCTTTTACAGCCAATGGACCAAGGAATCATTTATGCTTTTAAAGTTTATTACATGCAAAAATTATTTGCCCAAGCAGCAAGAGCTATGGATGAAGATAGTTCTCTAACTTTAAGCGAGTTCTGCACTGGATATAATATACGCCAAGCAATACGTAACATTTCAAGTGCCTGGGATGAAATTACTTCAGAAACAATGAACAGTGTCTGGAAAAATCTTAGGGATAATTGCATTCAAGATTTCAAAAATTTTGAGGAAACACTGATGTCACTTCAGGATAATATCATTGAACTTGGAAAAAAAATTGGATTGGAAGAACTTCAACCAGAAGACATTCAGCAATTGATTGATTCTCATAAAGAGGAAGTAAGTGAAGATGATTTTGTTAAATTAAAACAAGAAAGAAGCATTGAAGAGGAATATGATGACGAAGAAGAATGTAGTCAATCAGTAAAATCCTTAACCAGCAAAGGTATGACTGAAGCTTTTAGACATCTTGAAGCTTTTCTTTCATATTTTGATGAAAATGATCCTGATGTACAACGCAGTTCTGCAGTTGCAAAAGGTGTTAACAATCAAATCAATTGTTACAGAATACTTTATAATGAAAAGAAAGCTAAAGTATAGCTATATTTTTGTTCCCATTTTGAATAATGAACAGCTCTTTTAAATCTTCACATTCAAATATTTGAAACTGACTATCTGTTAAACATTTATTCTTTCATGTTGAAAAATCACAATTTTAATTCATTTAAGTTTTATAAAGTTGTACATAAATTCTAAATTGTTAGCTTATAAATAAAAAAATATATGAAATTATACAGGTAACCCTCGACTTAATGTGATTCCATTCCAATGTCTTCATCATAAGTCGATTCTGACATAATTCAAAGACTTTTTTAATTCTTGATTTGTTTGATTTCTGTTTTAATATCTTCATAAATTAGGCTTCTATTTAGCTTAAAACAGCTAAACTTAAGTTTTCCTTGCTTTCATTTTTCATTGGAATTTTCATCAGCAGTATTATTTCCCTCATTGGACACGACAGGATTGCAACAAAATATAAAAATTGTAATTAGAAAAATGAACACTTTGATTATTGATTAACAATTAGCATGCCAAAGGCTAAGTTAGAAGTGGGTGAAACACATTAGTGGCTATTGTGCATTGTTGAAAGGATTTGCTTGCCAACTAATGGTGATATTGCAATGCATATACAAAAACAATGTGATATATATATATGCAGGCAGCAAAGTTGAATTAGAAAATTTTTAATAATAATTTTTGGCTGTCGTGAGTCACGGATTACCCGTAATCAATAGTAGTATTATGCTACACTATTATTAATTATATATTTCCTTTATTTACAACTTATATATATAAATACTTGCAAGACAATATATATATGTTATTTCAAAATTAATAAATTTATATATATGTTATTTCAAAATTAATAAATTATAAAGTTAAAATTATTTTCAATAAATATATAAATTCTATACAAATCTACAAGTTAAAATGTATCGAATTATAACAGAAACTTAACATAAAAGTCTTCTGGTTATTGCTGAATTAAATAAATTCGTTAGTTTCTCAACATTATGTAAGATTTCTGAACTATATTAAATCAATTTTCCTGTAAATTAGGAGAACATAATGCTTGTAAAATTCTTAGTTAAGTAAAAACACTTAATACATATGTAGGAACTCACTGACTTCTGTAAAACTTGTTTCTAGCAATGCTAAATTTTCCTACATGATTATTATTATTATAAAAATATGCTGTAGTATAATTCATCTATAAGATAGGAAATATAACAATATTATAAACACAGAATACTGTTTTATGGTAGTTGATAGCCTACTTTCTGAAGGAAAGTAGGCCATCAACTACCATAAAACAGTATTCTGAAGTGCTTTCTACTTTCTGAAGGAAAGGAGGATTATAACATTGAACTTATCTCTAAATGTGTTTCCTCGCTAATAACTTTTAAACTAATTAACAGATTTTCCATGAAATTCTGTAATAGTGTTCTGTCATTAAAGGACAAGTTGCTGCATCTTTTAATTCTACAAGATGGAATTTAATTTTAGCTTATGTTATTAACAATAGATGACATTAAGTGTTAAATAGTAATAACTTACTACTTTATTATTGACAGTAAATGGTATTAATAAGTGTTAACAGTGTAAGGATATATATGGCTTATCTGCATTGATTAACATTTAGCACTATCTATTTTCATTATTTATCACAATGACATCATAGCCCAGATGTGACATAATAGATAATACCATAAACTCAATTATTTATGATGTCACAATGATGTCATGTTGATGCTATGATGATGTCATTGTGACATCTGTGCTGGTTAAATCAATTTTTTGCATAATAGCATAAATTAACAGCAAGGATTCACAAAAAATAATGGAAATGGTGAAAATTGCATGCAACATAATAGCAGTTTATCAGCTTAGATGGGAAGAAATCTCAAGTTAAGCTGATGACAGTAGTTGAAAATATTTCTTTTCTGTAATAAAGAATTTTTTTTTTTGCCTATTGCTGTGCTGTTTTTTGTCTTAAAATAACTGGACTATTCATTATTTTTTAGAATACACATTCTAAAAAAATATACATAGTTATTTGTTAACACATGAATGGCACAATGTGTAATTTTCTTTGATTGGAAAAATATCTGTTCTGATAACTTTAGTGGTGATAAATATTTAAAAATACAGTTTATTATTGATTACATAAGTATGAATTATCTATGAATAATTATATTTTAAATTTCTTTGATTTGCTTAATTCATAAAATTATACACTATAAAACATACATCTGAGATAATGGATTTAATAAAAAATTTTTAAGGTTCTGAAAATGTTGACGAAAAAAAAAATTTTTGAATACCACATAGTGATTAATGCAAATCAATACAGTGTCACCAGAAAAGATGTCCATGATTTGAATTTTCAGGTTGAATTGTATAGAAAAACAGTTTCATTTTTGATTGCTCCAGATTACTGAGGTTTTATTTTTGGTCTTGAATATTCTGTGAACATGCATTAAACATTATCTTACCAAGTGTTATACCAACAAAAAGACAATGAACAGTGCAACATCAATTTCAATATAATCAGTATAACACTGCAACATCATTTTCAATGTATTTATGGATAAGATGCATCTACAGATAGACAATTATTCATTAATTAATTTTAATCAGTTTAAAAAAACTAAAAATGTGGACATCAAATAATACTTGTCTTAGTCATGTTAGAACTTTTATGTTTTTCCTCAAACTGATAACACAGAAATTGAAAAAAAGAGAAATTGGTCATTTTCTAGCAAAATGGAGCCCTCAGAGTGTCGGACACTTTCAATGACTTTCCTTGACTGTTGATTTGGAAGAAGCAGTCCTGTTTTGTATCCAATAAGAAGCTCAGATCTGACTCTTCTGGATTTGTTTTTTATGTTGGCCATCTTGTGTTAAGCTCTAAAAGTGATTGCCATCAAAAGTATTCTGTGTGATTTGCAATCTTAATTCTCGTAAACTAATTAAAATTTTTTTTATTACTAGCAAGAGTGATGACAGAGTTGCCATATAAACTGTATTGAATACTTAAAATTTCTAAGAAACACCAGGCATCCTTGCTAGTAATTTTATATAGCAAAAGTTTGATTTTTCTCAATAAATCAAGAATTGTGACTTATAATTAGCATCCTTCAATATTTAATAACTTCAAATACAGTCGACCATCAATTATCTATTATTAGAAGTTGAAAATAAAATAACTATAAAACATGTCTAATCAAAACTATATTTTTTAAAATTAATAAAATAAACAATGCAGAGTATCATTTCTACAAGCTGAAAAGAATAAAGCATTTATTTTTTGCTTCATTACAGATCAATTTGCAGAGAGTTTTAATTTTTATTTTAATAATCAGAAAAAATTTGGAACTACTTAACCCATTCACTGCTAACTACAAGATACGTCATAGTAAGCGTCTGTACCAAAACTGCCAGCTAAAGATATCTAATACATTGTTCTACAAGTTTAGATTGATTGCAATTCATGGAATAGGTATAAATATAAACTTATAAAGCTGTTTGAAGTAGGAATTATTAGAAAGAATAAACAAAAAATTTATAATAATAATTTTCTTAAAAAATTTACACAATAATACTTTTTTATTATCCTATACCCAGCTTTGGGTTTTCCCAGTGAGAATCATTAGACATCTGTATTATTGTGTGGCACTAATCACAAGAATTTTATTCAGCAATGCCAGTTACAAGATATCTCATAGTGTTTTTTTTTTTTTTAATTACCATAAATTCATTTTAGTACTGTATCTGCAAACTAAATATTATATTTTGTGAATATCTGTGTGTTTTCCTTAAAATAAAATCTTGGCATCCAGGCCAAAATGCTTTAAATTTGACTGAATGGGTTAATCCAAATTCTAAGTAATTAGTACTCATTCTAAGTAATTATACTGCAGAGAGAGAGAACATGTATACTTATTGTAAACATCTATCATTGACACAACTTAAAGATTTATCAGGCTTATGTTATATTTTCTATAACTTTTATAAAAACATAAAACTTTAAATATATGCAGATTTTACAGTAATAAGATAATCTAATTGAAACAGTTATTCAAATAAATTTTATATAATTTTTTTTTACATTATAAAAGATGGGAGGTTGAAAGAACAGGAGAAAAATTTTGAATTAATTAAATTTTCAAAATACAGTCCTTGAGTTATGCAATTTAATATATATACAAATACAAAAGTCCATTTATTTATGCTGGATTTCTATAAAATTCATAAAAAAATTTTGAAAAAATATCACACCTTTAACCTTAAATTTTTATATCTATGCTCACAGTATGCTCATTAATTTATATAGCAATTCTGTTTAGCAATGCACTGTTTACATATATTGAATTTACATATTATTGGACTTGCACTGAATTTTCCAATGATATAAAGTAGGGAACTTATTGTATTATTTATCAAAATTCAAATATAAGTTTTATATAAGAACAGTCAGTGAATGATTCTAAGATAATAATTTAAATGATTTCAAAATTTAACCTAATTCTAAATGATGAAAGTAACAGCACTATTAGCAGTAAAAATATTTAATAAACATTCACAAAAACGTTTTCAGTATTGAAAATACCATCTTCAGTTGCGATCTATATTAGTTAGAACAAGGAAGTGTTCTTACAAAATTGAACAGAAGAAGGTGCAAGTTCAAATTTTTAAATCTGAAGATGGTATTTTCAATACCAAAAATGGTTTTGTGAATGTTTATTAAATATTTTTGCTGCTAATAGTGTTGTTATTTTCATCGTTTAGTGTTAATAGTGATAAGCAGTCATAATACTTTTAGTTACATTTCAACCTAATTATTAAGCAAAACTTCTTTTTATTATTAAATGTTTTGCCTTATTAATTAAAACAATACTTCTTTATAAACAACATTAATTGTAGAATTTTCAAGATATTTGAAAATAGCAAATATTAAATTATCTGAATCACTACTTATACAGTAGAACACTATTTATACGTTTCTCACTTCTACATTTTTTGCACTTGTACATTGTATTTTGTAAACTCTTTCGATTTTGCATGTAAAATCATCCCATTTGCATTTTTCTATTTCTATACTATTATTTTCATGAGTCATTTCATTGCACTTACACACAAAATCCAAGAAATCTTTGCAAAACTTTTTCGACAAAGGAACAATTTGTTATACTATACACTACATTATCTTACGAAATAGAAAGTAAAACGAATACAAAAGTAAAACCAAAACTTATCCCATGAGTCTTTCTACCGACATTATGTAACATTGTGTTACACTAGAAGTAACACAATGTTACATAAAATAATAAGATATATACAGTAGTTGCGTATGAAAGCTTGTTCTATGAATATAGTATTACATCCAAAAAAAAAAAACTACAATTGATCCTTTCTTTATGCTAAAATAACTGTATTTGCCCATCATTGTTACGTAAACTTCTTAATTTTAAATTTTAATGTATGGAAAAAACATGTAATACAGTATGTAGTTTAACTGTTTTAAATTTTAACTTTTAATATATTTTTTTCAATATTTAAAATTAAAATAAAAAATTTCATTTTAATGTTAATCTCACTTGTCCATAATTTTTTTTTTATCAACCCCCTTCAAAAACATATAAATGGGGTTCTACTGTTATGACAAAAATAATTGACTATGAGAAAATATATTTCCTTTTAAATAAATTCTAGCTGAATCTAAAGACTGGTTTTGAGCCTTATTTATTGACATTCCAAACATTGATTTCATCGGGACCTATCCTCTTTGCCATTCAAATATAAAATCATGAATACTTCGTATAAGAGTTATTCTGAAAATTACAGAATATCTGCCAGTTTGATTAATTTTAAGCAATCATTTTCTCAATGATTAATTTAGGACCATTTTATAAGCAATTTCTTAACAGCATTACAATTATTCCAGATTTTAAATTCAATTTTAGGTGAAATCTCAGAAGTTTATATTGAATTTAAATATTCTACTGAGAGTGCAGTTTCTTGCTGCTCATTTGAAAAAACATTTGCATTGAAGTGTTCCCATAAATCCTACTTATCACATTAAACTTTTTTGACATTATTATAGGTACTATACACTTGCTAATAACTGTATAGGTTAGAAAGAGAATCTTTAGTGTATAATTGAAGTGATGCTTCAATTATATCCTATTAAGATGTGAAATGAGCTTGGAAAAAGTATACCAAGTGAAAGAAGTCAATCTATAGACCAAAGTTTTGAAAAGATCCATAGTCAAATCAATGCTATTTCTAAGAAAAAGTTCATATAAAAAGATATTTAATATAAAAAAATTGCTAACTGCACATTTAATCACTTGTTGATGGAGGTGAATGTTTAACTCTCTAATAAATATATCATTATTTAGCAATCTATACAACTATATAAGTCAATCTTGAAAATGTTATCAATTTGAACCCTGATCCTTTTAGGAATTTTGACCTATATATTGACCTCTTTCATTTCGTATTATATTTGTTGGGTTTTATAATCATTGCAATTGAATTCATTAAATTCATTTTTGTTATTTTATTGTTAGTCTAAGCCATGATCAATCACATGTGGCTATTTCTATTTGTTACTTCAAGAGAAATGACAGATGAAGAGAAATGAATGATGAGAAATGACTTCAAAAGATGACAGCTATTGCAAAGGTTTTAACAAACAGAACTGACTAATTTTGACTAACAGAGCCATCTCTTAGAAAAATTTAAAGATGAATGTATATTGGTTATTTCATTTACAGATAAGAGTTGTCAATCATGGCAAATAGATATGCAGTCCAACTAATTAATAGTCAATTACTTACTCAATGTTTTTGAATTTCTCTAAAGTTAGTTGATAAAACTATCCACTGGTTAGTAGTCATACCAGTTAGAAAGGGAAGATTCACTATTATTTTCTTGTGCATAAAACAGTGTGATATTAGAAATACTGTTGCTAAAAACACCATAGATATACATTAAAATGAAAGATATTTGTAAAATTTATTGAATTTTGTTTTATTCTAAATACTATATGTCCAAACTTAATTGTACATACACTGCCAAATTGTAACAAACACAAGATTAGTAGCACTAAGGCAGGAAGCTACATGCAGTCAAAAATAATGACACAAACACTCTAAGAAGAAATGCTTTCGATTTTAATTCAATATAGAAGCTGAAGAGGACTGTATTAAAATCGAAAGCACTTCTTCTTAGAGTGTTTTGTGTGTCACTATTTTTGACTGCATGTAGCTTTCTGCCTAAGTGCTACTAATCTTGTGTTTATACTATATGTCCTTCTTAAGTATTAAATTATGCATACTTTTTATCAGAGAAATAAGGTAATGATGTAACATAATCCACCAGAAGATAAACATTTCAGCAGATATACTGCACCATCTATCAAATAAATTATAAAGTTTTGCTAATATTTGAAATTTTGTATATTTTTTTAAAATGTATATTTTAAAAATATATTTAATAGTCTTAAATTCTAAGTGCAACTCATAGGAATGGAAATCAAAATTTATAAATTTTTATTACATAGTCTTTCAGATATTTCAGTTTAAAAATGCACATGATACTAATGAGGATAAAACAAATTATTTTACACATTAACAACTCACATACACAACTCAATAATTATTTAATTTCATATTAAAATATTGAGATTAAATAATAATTATTATTATTATAAAGTTATTAACAAATAAAATATGAAAAGCTAAATTGGAAATATTATTTAAAGTTAGTTAAAATTTGAACAACTCAAAGGTTAAATACAGTAAGGCCCCACTTAATGCTGCTCCATTTAATGCTGTTTCAATATAATTCAGGTTTTTTTTAATTCTTTATTTTTTATTGATTCATTTTGGCATGGTTTTTCAAATCATTATACTCACATTAATCCAAAATCACATGGAGACATAGCATTTCTGAAGATAAGCAGCAAAAAGAACTTGCAACAGATTTTCTCAAAACAAGTTTAGTCACTATTATAGAAAATATGGATCAATTTATACAAAATGATCCAAATTTTGATAGAAGTTCAAAGGCAAGATGAAGTGTCATGGTGGCAATTGTCTTGCTATCAACAATTGCTTGCTGAACAAAAAAAGCAAACAACATTAGATGATTTCTTAACAAAAAAAATAAAAAGTGTCAAATGAATAAGAATCCTCATCATCACAAACATAAATTTACTCAAATATTTTTGATTTTCATAAACGATTTATGAATACAAAATCAATATTAGCAATAAAAAATGTCTATAATTAATGCAATACAACAGTAATAATATATGTTACAAAAAAATGCTGCATATATTTTTTTATTCACTGTCTTGTTTCACCTAGCCCCATTATTTGTGTGTTAAGATGACCTTGTTTAATGCTGTTTTATTTAGCATTTAGTTTTTTTGGAATGTACCCTCTGTATAATTCAAATATAAAAAATATATGCTTTATGTATATATAAATTAATAAAAATTTTCATTTATTTATTATTGGAAATTCTTAAAAACATTAAAAATGAACAAATTTGATTATACTATATTATATAATGTTTCAGATATCATCCCAGTAGAAACTATACAATATAGATCTTAATACTGCCTAAATATCATTGAGTATAATGGAATTTTAATAATTTCAAATAATTTGAACTAATGACAGCACTATTTTTGAATTAATAATTGAATTACAATTTTTAATTAATTTATCTAAGGAAAACTTTGTTTCGGCACTGATTAAATTGAGAACTTTCAATCCCGATGTCATAACTGCTAAACCACCAAGGCTATCTGGCAGGTTGATTCTTCAAAGCATCATTATTATCAATTTATAATTTTCTCGATCATAGGCATCAGAACTATACTAATAGAAATGGATTTAGGCAGTATTAGGATCTATTTAGTTACCATCCTTTGAATTTAGGCTTAAAAATCTTAGAATAAATATTTCTCAAATAAAAACAAAAAAATAAATTATTGTATAATCTTTTTAAATATTTTTCTGTTGTCATTATTTTTCAGTTAAGATTAATTTATTGACTTCTTTGAATTAATATAAGTTTTAAATAAAAGTTAAAACATTTGATTTCTGAATTAAATACTATATAAAATAACTATAGTTGACAATGATTGGGAATAGAAATTTAATTCATTTTTATTATATAAACATTTTAAAAATGAACTATATTCTTATATTAACTTACGTACTTACATTACTAATTAAAAATTACCATCAAGCATGTTCATAATATTTTCATAGCATCTGTTAGTATTATCATGTCTGTCTGTCAACACGAACAATTTAACTTTTATTTTTAGAGAAAGTAATAAAGGGCATATTTTGTAGTTTAATCCTTTAAAAAATAAAATCAGAAGAGTATAGGAAAGCGTGAAGAAAGTGAGAATGGATCCTGTCAAATGTAGAGGTGACTAAAGGATGTTTTCCTTTAGTCACTTCTACATTTGACATGATGACTAAAGGATGCTTCCTCTTAGTCAGGTGACTAAGAGGAAGCATCCTTTAGTCATCTTTTACAATATGTGAATTAAATGATTGAGTGAATTTGATCAAAGGGTATTTCTGTTAAATTAATTTGAAAGTAAGTTTAACTATTATTTTTGTGAAGATATTATTTGTCATAATTAACCAAATTTGTTGTATTCTTAGTTACTTCTCATTAACAATGTTTTACTGTAAAAAAAAAAGAAGTTTCTCATTGACCTCAAATTTCCAGTAATGACATTATATATATAAAATATTTTAATGATGCAATTATTCATTTGATGAAGTTTTGTAAAATTTTAATGAATATAAAATAATTATTATCCATGAAAGTTTTATATCAACATAATAATTACTTTATATTAATTTAAATATTAATTATTGGTTTGGTATTTTGTATTATATTTTGATTATAATTAACAAAAATAATATTTCCTCAATTCTAAATGCTACTGATTTACCAATTTAATTGCAAAATTTCCCTTTTTTAAATCTTTTAATAAAAATAATTGAAATTTTATAGCAAATTTAAAATAAAAAGGCTAAATAAATAAAAATACAGTTATATAGCAAACTTTATTCAAAATATCAACATCACCCCCCCAAAAAAAATGTTTCATGTTTCAATGTTTGAAATAAAATTTATTCTTCTGTATCAGATAACTGCTACCATCCTGTTTATAGTCTAATAAGTTAAGGTCTGGCAGATTTATAATGTATTTTCTACTATACTGTTTGAATTTTAAACTGTTATCTAAAAGAATATATTAGCTAATGGTAATGTTGGGGATCACTGTGTATTGTAAATATTATCATTTCCAATCAAGTTTTGTGTAATCTCTGATGATCACTGTGTATTAAATACATTATCTTCAACTGACATAACAATGATTTTTTTCTTCAAATTAGATCAAGAAAATTTTATTTTACTATCAATTATAAGATACAACTTAATTTCAATAAATCAAAAAATAAGAAAAATTATATCCTAGAATTGAGAAAATATGGTAAATAATTTTATTTCATTTCTAATATTAAAATGCAAATTGTTTATTACAATAAAAATGAATTATAATATAGTATAAACTGTATTATATGGTGTTGCCATTTCAGATAGCAATAATTGTATCAATTTTGGAATAATAAACATCTGCATATTATGATGCAGACAGATAATAAAATTGGTTATATATTATAGCAAAAGTAAATTAAATGGAATATATATGTGCATTGTCATGTTTCATGCAGACCAATAAGATTTTTATGAAACATTCTACTATGAAGTATCAGAACTATCACATCCAAATCTTCACATACATTTATGTGCTTTTGTCTATACATAAGAAGGGAGATAAAATGAATCTAAGAAACTATAGGCCTATCAGTCTACTGTCAAAAATATAAAAAGTATTTACAATCATCCTCACAAGACAATTGGAGATTTCAACCAACTAAGAGAACAGGCTGGATTTCGGAAATAGTATTTGACAATGGTTCATATACACATTTGTCAAGCAACTGAAAGAAAAATGCAAAGAATATCACATCTCATTCTATATGGCATTCATAGATTATGAAAAAGTATTCAACTTGGATATCTATGGAGGCAATCCTAATGGCATTAAATAATTAGGGAAGAGTTCACCAATACGTAGAACTACTATTTATCATTTACAAAGAAGCAACAGTCATAATATGATTACGTACAGATCCAACAAGGAGTTTATCAAGGTGATAGCATCTCACCTAAACTGTTCATAGTCTGCCTAGAAGAAATATTCTAACAAATAAATGGATAGAAACATAAAAGAAGTAAACATCAACAGAGAGTATCTCAACTATCTCAGATTTGCAGACAACACAGTACTGTTCACTCAAACATCAAATGAACTGCAGGAAATGCTAAGTGATCTGAAAACAGAAAGCAAGACTGTAAATGAATTATGAGAAGACAAAGGTAATGCTCAATACAGAAGTAAATCCACAAACCAGTGGCAACAGAAAGCCAGACAATTGAAAGGATGAAAGAATACAGGTACTTAGGACAAGTAATCATAATACAAGGAGAACAGATGAGAGAAATTCAACATAGAATGCAGTTGGGATGGCATGCATGTAGCTCATACAGTAATTTCAAAAAGGACAGTAGGATACCAATATGGCTCAAAAGGTAATTTCTTTGACATATATATATTACCAGTAATGACACATGGCTAAGAAAAATGGATCCTTATAAAGAAAACGAAATAGAAATTAGCAACAACCCAAAAAGCACAGAAAGATACATGCTAGGATTCATCAGGAAGGACCACAAGACCAATATATGGATAAAAAACTAAATATTATACAAATTTTAATTAAGTTAATTAGTTAATTAATTAGTCAAAAATGGTAAAAATTTATTAAAATATTGTCATTTTTTAATAAAATATGTTTTTTTCTTCATTTCAATAATTTTTATTTTTATTTTTTTTTTATAAATTTTCAAATTTATAACCAAAAACATGACATATATAAAAATTATCTACTCTCATAGATAAAAAGCTATAACATTTTCTACTCTACTCTAATCGGCCTTGAGATGCTTCGTTGACACATTACACTCAATACTATATGCAGCATAGTAAAGTAAGCTTGGCTACTGTTTTCCATGAAATGACTGGTCACCATAAAACAAAAATGCCACATCCCCTTTTATAGCCTGAAGTTATTTACATTAGGATTTTCTTGTATTTTACTAAATTATCTGTAAAAGTAAAGCAATAAATAAACAAATAAGAAAAAATATTGTATATTTTAACAGAATTAACCAAAATTTTTGTATTATCAGCAAGATTTTTTTCAATTTTACAGCTCATCATATTAAAATCCCATGTTTTAGTTAAAATTTAAAAAATAAATTTATCTCCCTCCAAAATCAAAATAAAATTACTAAAATATAATAGACTAGAAAGCAGAATCGATAAGATTTGATTAAATATAACCCAAATTCTACAAATACAATCCATTCATATTTTCTATCTTTAGAACAGAACTTAAAAAGAAATTTTGGCAATTGAAAAATTTAAGGCCCATCATCAGAGGTCTATATTTTCACCCAATAAATGCAAAAATACCACTCTGTGATAATTCCAATGCATAACCAAGGATTGAATTTTATTTATATTGTTATTTATATTGTTTTTTATCTTTTTTTGTTCTGCCATCTTGCTGTATATATGTAGCAAAAGCATTCAATGGGTTAAAAACATTAAAAAAATATATTAAAAACTAATTTGATTAGTAAATTTTGTAGTGCTAACCATTTTTTTTTTTTTAAATCAAATAAAGAAATACAGGAAGTCCCGATTTATGAGTTCCAAGATTTACGAATTTTTTCAAATATCAAGTATCGAAAATATTGAAAATATGAACATTATTTGTAGTAAATCAATTCTAAATATTCATAAAAATGCATTTAAACTCACATACATAAGCTATATAATATAGTACAATTGGTTATTATAGCAGAAACTCTATTGTCTGCTTCAAAATTAGAAAATTCAAAATGGAGACTGAGAAGTGGAAATAGCATATCTT
>WUQG02131231.1:0-24458 GCA_011317285.2 Androctonus mauritanicus | reverse complement strand
CCTTAAGAGATTCTGGCGCCCTTGGACTGTTGCGCCCTTGGCAACTGCCCAAATGCCAATGCCTAGTTATGCCTCTGGGTGTTGGGAAGAGCAAGGCAATCAAGATCATATATAATAAAAACTTCAAATGTAGAATACTGAGAATAAACACAAAACACCTAAGACAATCATCAATGGAAACACAAGCACAAATTAAAGACATAATACTAAGATATGAAGGCATAATATTAAATCATACACCACTTGAAAAATATACTCAGGCTGCTCACAATAATGCTAAACATCAGAATATATTTGAGTGAAGAACCTGAAGAGGCTGGCTCGTCATCAGACCTATAAGATACAATGACTGAAGGTGGTGTTGTATCTGGCAACACTTGTGTATCTGAATAAAATGACACTCAGCAAAGTCAGTAGTCACCACGTATATTGGTAGAGATTAGAGTCATTGAATAAAATGTCTTTCTCAACTTGTATCAGATAAATTATCAATTAAAGTTTAATGTACAACAGGAATATATACAAGTAAGAGTTACAAATATTAAGAATATAAACTTGAAAAAGGCACTAACAAAATATTTAAATATGTTATATACAGTATTTTATTTTTTAGATATTTGCTTTATAATTTTAGCCATTATCAATAATAGCAAAAAAAGAGTACATATATTAATTTAGAATATCCATAGATGTTTACTATATTATATTAAAGATATATTTATTATTATTATTATTATTATTATTATTATTATTATTATTATTTGTAAAGCTGATTTTTTTAATGCAATTGTTTTACTATTTAGTAAAGATATTTTTTTTAGATATATAACAAAAATGTGAAATTACTATTTAATTTGACATTCAACCATTACAACTTTACAGAGGAATATACTGTTTTCCTATTATACCATTAAATCAAAATTTTATTGTAGCAAATTCCAAGTGTTTGATTTATATGGAAGTATTTGCAATGTAGTGACTGAATATAGATATTAATGGATGAAATATTAATTATAATTTGATTATTCTGCCTGTTTGAGAGGAATTTGGATTATTATTATAAAGGCAGAGAATGGATTTACATGAATTTAGTTCAATTGAAAAGTTATTTTATTCATTTAAAATAAAAGAACTATTACTGGTATATGTAGAAAAAACAGGATTTAATTTGAAACTAACAATTTCTTTATCATAAAAATTTAGATTATTATCTACAAACTGCTTTGATTTTTCTGAAATATTTTATTATTTCAGGATTATAAATTGTATAATTTATATTGGTTGGCTAAGGCTAGGTGCATACTAGAGCTACCGGTGATGGGTTTGACCAGCCACTGGCAGTTGCCATGGCAACAACTATAGCCGATCGTGCTGTCAACCGGTCTGTGAGATTTGATTTTCTGCTGGTAACAGTGCAACTATAGATTCATCGAATCAGGTTAAACATTTGATGACATCAAATTTATTTATAGTGATTGGTGCATTTGACAGATGCTACAACTTGTCTCATTGGTTTACTGTATGCTGATGGCAGTCGATCATCACAAGTATACATAGCCTGGTGTTTTTGCTGGGTAGTGCAGCTATGATGGATAGTATTTCAAGCTGGAGAAACCAGTGTCGATAGCTCTAGTTTGCACCTAACCTTAATCTTTCATAATAATCAATGAAAACTGTATAAATGTATTCAACTATCTAATCTAAACACTCATTATAGTAAGCTAGAGTCAGCTGAATAACAACAATAGAAGTGTGCTCAGTAGCAGACTTTCATATAGGCAGTAAACTACTAGGCAGTATACTGTACTATAGTCAGTATACTGACTATAGGCTATAGGCAGTACTATAGGCAGTATACTGTACATATAGACTTTCATATAGGCAGCACCTCAGACTTCACAACTCAAGGGCTCTCTTATTTAGCTTTAAAGCTTGTATTGAATAATGTTAAATTATAAAAAAGTTATTATTTTTCGATTTTGTTGCATAGTTTGATTGGGAAAATACAAACAAGATTTATTTTAATAGGGCCCTAAAAATCTCTCACACCCTCAGGCCCCCTTAAGGCAAAATCCACTACTGAGTGTGCTATACTTCAATCCTGGAGAATCCAAGTTCAATTTCTGGGCCCCACACTTCCAGTATTCTCTCAGGAAGTGTCCAGTTTTGGCTTGCTGAACCCTGTCCTCTATATGACAGTTAACTTCAAAATAGTGTGGGTAGCCTGTGATAGACATTGGAATGTCCTGTACAGCTAAGAAAATAGCATAAAGCCACATAACAACAAAATATAATATAATATTTCAAATTAATTTGTAAAGTACAAAGAACTTATTACATTACATATATATTTATTATGAAATTATCTTTCTATATATAGGATGACTCATCAAAATAAACATCTATATAAACTTGGTCCAGAAATGTTTTCTTTTTGAAATAATACATGGTGTAAAAGCGTACAATTTAATAGGCTTATACTGTATATCTCATGATGGTTGTAATAAACTGTGCTTTACAATCAACTGTAAAAAGTGAATAGTACATTAATCACACTACTATGCAAGCTACTTAGATAATCTGAATGGTTGGAAATAATCCATGATTGACTGAGGGAAAAAAACAAAAACATGGCATTTCATTACAGTCACAACACAAATATGATAGCTATCCTCTTCTCTCATTAATGCTATGGTAATGGACAAGTATTTAAATTTGTAATATATGTTAAATATTAGCATATATTACAATTATGCGCAACATATTATATGGATTTTGCTCTCTTACATATACAATCTATACTTTTACATGCTATATTATCTTAAATAGGAAACATTTCTGGACCCATCTTTATATAGACTTTTTGCTTTGTTTTGATGAGCACATCTATGATTTAAACTTGGCCAAACTTTCTAGGAAAACCCTGTATATACATATATACATATAGTGCATATGAAAATAATTTCATAATATATTTTAAAACAACTCCATTTTTAATTAATATATTTTTAAAATATAGCATATTGAAATGAAATCTAATCTGAAATATTAAAATAATCACTTAGTTTTAAAAAATACTATATAAAATTCAAATAAAATATTTTATAATAACCAACAAAATAAACATTGTTAATTTATGATGATGAATTATTTTAATACAAAATCTATATTGTAGTTTATAAACTTTACAAAACCTGTTCTACTTTGCATTATTTTATATTTAAATATTAAATTTTTTTTAAATATTTAATAATTTCAAAGTAATATCACAATTTGAATTATATTTACTTAAACATTTTACTATAGTAACAATTAAATTTCAAAAATTTATAGTAAACAGAGACCAGGCTCGGGAAACAAAATAAAAACACAAAAAACAAGTTTCAAAGCCGAACCGAAAAAAATTATTCTTTTTTTCTTTAATCATATTGATTTTATATTCTAGTATTACATTTATGAAAATAATTAATCTTAATTTTTGTTTAACTTCTTTTCTTACATAACAATAAACAGATAGTTTTCAAATTACAACTCTCAATTTACAACCATTCATATTTATGATGGTGATGTCATTGATAAATTCTGGACTGATCAATACAACTGAGAGTGAATTTAAATTTCTGACAATGGTCTGATATAAAAAAGTATTTTTTGTATCTGGTTTTTGTATTTTTACATTTGTTAAGCTTATTATGATAAAGAAAAATATAATAATAAATACTGATCATGGGCCATCCATAAATATTGGGCATTTCCAATTCCCATCATTATAAGTAGAGTGGTATAAGACCACTCCACTTATGATAGTTCAAACAAAATCCCATCATAAGTCAAGGATTACCTGTATATGATACAAAGAATTTTATTTTAAATTAAATAAAAAATAAAACAGTACCTGATATTACAATATAAAAATATTAAAAAATAAAATTATAATGTATATTCAATCTATAAAGACAAAAGTTTAACAGTCATCTTTATGGTTTATTTCAATAATAATTTATAATTCAAATATTAAAGCTATAAATTTTTGATTTAAGGAAAAATTTAATAATTAATTCAAATCTTGACACAATGTACTTAAATAACATCAAGAAAAATTTTTAAAAGTTTTCTTTTAATAAGTTTTGCTCATTATCTGGCACAAAGAAATAAAAACTAATGATGGAAAATTGAATCTCAGTTTTTAAACATCTTAAATATTTACAATCAAAATTACTTAATGCTAATTTACTTTTTGACATTTAATAATTCAAAGAATGATGCAACAATCATCTACAATTATATTTGGAGGAGCAGGCAATAATTCAGGTGGAGGATCTCTGTAATATCCATCTAAATATAATCTAAAAACAAATATCCAATATTCATTTCTTTCAGAACGGTTATAAGTAAAACTTGCTTCAACTCCATGAATAGCTTCTCCTCCTGTCCTTAACCTCATTGCAGCTGTTTCTACACTCAATATACGTGCTCCTAAAACATAAAATATGTTTAGTATAAATCTATATTATAAAATCTGCATATGAAAAAGTACCTGTCAATTCAATCCATTTTTGCAATCTTAGTTTTACTTGTGACAAACTTTCATATTGTGAAGAATATATTCCAGAAGTAATTTGATAAGGAATAATAGTTTTGCATGTTAAATGAAGAGGAGGTGGAATGGCAGCTGTTTCAAGGCACTTTACATAAGCCACACGCAAAATTCTCACATAGTAAGTGTTCCTATTACCATGTTCTGTATAACTCATTCTTTGTGAATCAATTGAATAACCTATCATATGAAATTTTTAAATTATTTTCTATATAATGAACAATATATATAGCTTTAACCAAATATTTAAAATGATAAAACTTTTTATTAATCTAGGATTTTTCTAATAAAATTTCACTAACTGCAAATTGACTCAGTTATACTGTATATATTGAATCAGTTTGCAGTTAATATATATTATATAATAACTGACTCAATTATTATATATATAACTTATATATTGTCAACTTTATTTTCACAAATGTGAAACATTTAGAAAATTAATGAAAATTTTCTATATTTAAATTTTATTATCTATTCAAAAACATTACCATGTTTCATTTTCAGTTCTAAAGACTGAGCATTGCAATATCTAATACAATGTTGAGCTGCACACCATTGAGATGCCTTATTTACAACATTAGAAAAAGGTTCGTATTCAGGATATGACAAAAATCCACCTTCTGCTAGAGCTCGAGGAATAAAATCTGCTATGCCTGAAAAATTTTAAATACACAGAATATAATTATATAAAGATTTTGTACTCACTGAATACTTTATTTCAGTTTTATTATTTAGATTTTTACTCATATTTAATGTTTCAAATATGAACAATAATAGTAAATTTTAATGAGTTTTTTCCAATGAATTGTAATACAGTATACTGTATTATTTGAATTCATAATTTTAAATCATTTATAAGAAGAAATAGATATGAATTTTTTTAATCTGGAAAAAATTTTTTTTATAGTAAAGTTTAGTAAAAGCAAAATTCAAAAAAATATTTAGATATTTTATAAGTATGCAAAATTATTTTATATATATATATTATTCATGCTATTTATTTTATAAGTTTATTTAGGATTATATTTATCTTTATTAGTAATTTATTTTGGGCCTCTGATGGGTTATTGACCAAAAATCAACTCTACCTTCCTGTAGGTATGGCATGTTTCCCATTAAAGAGATTCTGACAACTGAATCTTGCTGGTACAAGCATTCTACCATAGGTTGGAGGAAGTGTACCATCTGTCAGTGATGCTGGTCCATAAATGACAGATAGCAGCTCTATCATTGGACACAATGTATTTTGGCTAATAACAAATTCACATTTTCTCCCTTATTTTTAAGTCTCAAAACTTTTCTTTTCAGATTATTCAAAATTGAAATGATCTTGACCTGAAAAAAACAATTATTGGAAAAAGAACAAAATACTCTTCACCAGTACGTTATGTGATCTTAAGTCAGCCAGTGAAATGTCAGACTACTATACAGTTAAATACAGCTCTACAATTTTTAGTTTGACAGGCTTATTTCTTATACTAAATTTCAGTTATCTTTATAATCACCAGAAAAAAATATCTGTTTTATTAATTTAAGACTGCAGACAGTTACAATGTCAAAAGCACTGCCCATAAAGATGATCAAACTGATTTTTTTTTTTTTTATATAAAAAGACCCAAGTTAAAATTACAGTTCTTACTGAAACAAAAAAAAAAAAAAAAAAAAAAAGAGCAAGACACAAGAAACTTTATTCATATCTTCAATGGAATAAACAAAGAAGAGTTTAGAGTAAGAGTTTTACTTATAATGTAGAAATCACTCAAAAATCAATAATTTCATCTTTTGGAATGAAAGAAGATTGCAGATAAGATGAAAAAAACTTACAGAGTCTTTCTGTCTATAATTAGTCCTTGTGTTCCAGAAGAATGAAGAGACGATGAGAGCATTAAATTTTATGATCAACTTCAATTTATTATTGATAAAGTTAACAACAAACAATATGTTCTTTCTCGTGAGAGACTGAACATCAGAGTAGGTACCATGAAATCCATATCATCATAAGCAATTTTGGAGAGCAAACTAAAAATAAGAATGACCAATGTTTGATAGACTTCTCCATATACAATAATCTAAGAATAATGTAGAATTATAAAGACAATCAACTATTGATGAATTTGATGACTGATGTCTTTGGTTCAATCAAATATATGAACTAAAGAGAAAGGTAATTAATCATCTTCAAACCAATCTGGTCTGTAGGATAACAATTCACAACAGTCTTGCTAGACTAATACTGACATATGGCTCTGAAGTTTAGACAATGACATAATGTGAGAAAAAAGCTCACAAGCTCTAAAATGTGCTTCATGTTCAAAACTGCAGGAATACCAGACATTGACATGAAATAGAGTGATGTTCAATTTTTTTAGAATGGTCTTTAATCTTGAGCTGTACTGACATCTGTAGGAACAACTGGCTTTATCAAATTCAGAAAATGAATGATGGTAAGATTTCCAAAAGAGATCTTGAACTATAGACTTCATATAAACAAACAAAAAAACATTATGCCTGTATCCTTGTAAGAGGATAGGCAGACTCAAAAGAAGGGAAAAATAAAGACGAGAAAAAATCACTAAAATGCAACCAATCAAATGGCATCATACATTGCTATTTTACATTCTATATCAGCTTCCACTAGAGTCATTCTTTTTCATATATATCCATCTCTTGGACTTATTATTACAATATTGTTGAACTTACGGGAAATATTTTTAATGAATTGATTGTGTAATTTGAGATCTATTATAGTAGAGTTAGCTGATTATCAAAAATTATGAATTAGCATAATTATTTCATATAATTTGGATATTTTTCCTTACCAATTTGTTCTTCTGCTGGTACTCCATACTCAAAAAATATTCTAACAACAAATAAAAATTTAGAAGCATAATCTCCAGCCACTGTCCATTTTGAGCGATCTGGATCAAAACCCATTCTAGATATTTTCATTTCTTGTGACTCAACAGAAATAATTCTTCCTAGTTTAATTTAAAAAATTATTGATTGTTAATACATAACACATACAAAATATAAAGAATTGTGAAAATCAATAAATTAATCTGTTATTTTGATTATGATATATTAATTTTAATAATGTTAAACATATTTTTAATTAAAAAACTTTGACTGGCCAGAATGATAATTATTAAAAAGATATCTTGCATTTCTAGAATTTGCAATATTTATTTTTATATTATATCAAAGAATTAAATGAATTAAATAATTTTAAAATATTTAATACACAATATTTGTAAGGATTATGTTTTTGGAAAAACTATGAACACTGAACTCAAGAAATTATGGGAAAACAGAATTTGGTTTCTGAGTACAGATTAACAAATTTCTTTTAATATTTTTGGATTAAAATGACAATGTTTCCAATATTAGATTGATATTTATATGAAATATTTAATTTGCATTACACAATCATAATTAGCATGAAAAAATTATCTACAGACATACCTCGATATGATGGTTACATTCCAGACCATTGTTGTAAAGTGAATCTCAGATCTTTTTTCATTTGCTAATGCATATAAAAGTCTAAAAATGTTATATACACTATTATTCATTAAGTGACAATATAGCTAAGCCTGAAAATTTCTGTGGGGTATTGCAATCTGGTAATGTATTTGCTTACCATCTTGAAAAATCTGGGTTCAATTCTGGATTTTACACCTCCAGTTTTACTTACACACACACACACACACACACACACACACGTGCACGCACGCGCACATTTTTGTACTTAAGTGGAGTCCATGACTAGACATTGAACATATGGGGACTAGTTTTTATGAGGATCAAAGTAAGAAATGTCTATTCATAATTAGTGAGGACCAAGCATAAAAAATTCTGAAATTCAGAAGTTGTGTGGACCAAAATATATGAAATTTACAAATTTAGAAATAATGGAATTCAACTTATAAAAATTAAATCCCATAACTTCTAAATTTTCAATTATTTCTAAATATTTATTTAAATCCGAGTCAATATAGAGTTTATACAGTATTTAGTTTCCAAGGTAAATTAAATATCTTTTAGACTATGGGACTTAAATAAATATTTTTATGGACAAATCTACACACTACATAAAATTATATAAGAGCCAGCTTTGCTTCTTTTTACTCAAATTATACCTGCTTATATTCTTAATACAATTAACAGTTTATCATCAGAACAACATAAAAAAACTGTTAATTATTTAAGAGAATTTTGATCCAGTTATAATACTTGTTGCATTTATTAAAAAATCAAATAAACCTAAAGAATGTAAGAAATTTTTTGTAAGAAATTTAAAAATAGTGTGTCAAAAATTATAAAAGAAAAATATTTATTGAATATAAACATTGAATACAAATAGATTATTATGTTTATATAATGTTTTAATATAATGATTTATTTATAAATTTTTAATAAATTGATTGAATAAAAATATTTTTGAGTGCATGTTCATTTATAAGTAATATTAGCTAATTCATATAAAATAGTGATTTAATGTTATGCATACATACATACATACATACATACTACTGGTAATTTTTTGAAAATGACACTTCCAAAAACTAAGAAAATTTGATTAAAAATTTTTTTTTTGTTTAACATATTATTTTCAAAAGTTTATTACAATCACTAATAACTATAACCAACTCTGCTTCTTTAATGTAATAAGAGTAGACAACCAGCACAAGTTAACAGAGTGAAACCAATTTATTTCGGTATTTATTACAATCAATTGAAATTATATATAACTTTAATTATTGAAATAAAAAAAAATATGCTTTAATTTGGACATACTGTTTTTTCCCCCAATTATTTTAGATTTTGTTTTTTCTCTTATGAATTTAAATACTTTAGAATATATTCAAAACATACTTAAATATTATACCATATTATTTGGATTCTTTTCTTAATCTTATAATAATGTATGTTATGAGGTAATATGCATTGTGTGTTTAAACAAATACATTTCTGTTCAATTCAATATTTTATTGATCTGTATCCAAAAATTTTATTCTCATTTTAAAATAAAATCAATAACATTATCTTGATAACTTTTTAATTAATATAACATCATTGTACTAACATGCAATATAACTTTAGGAAATATTTAAAAATATAGCTAATCATGAAATATTTAACATTTGCATTTTTTGATTTATTTCATAAACAAGCAAAAATATGAAAAAATAAATAAAATAGATTAATATAAATTAAAAATATCTATTACATAAGAAAACAAGCATGAATTTTTACAATTATATCAAAAGAAATTATTAAAATGCCAAATTTAATAGATTTATTATATTAATATTAATATATACAAAAAATTAAGCATATATATCCTCATATATCAGGAAAATTTATCTTGCAAAACATTTAATTTTTCTGTTTATATATACAGAAAAATTAAATGTTTTGCAGGATAAATTTTCCTGAAGATATAGCAAAATTGGTTTCAAAAACAATCATGAGCTTATAGAAAAGTTATACAAAAAATTTAATTGATCAATTTCTCTTTTTATCTTCTTCTATTTAATAAAATGTGTGGAATAAATTAGTCACTGTTTTAATATTAAATGACAGATTATTAATTCAAAATAACAATGAATATATAAATAAACTGTTAAAATATCATAAATATGAATTAAATAGTTTTAAGGAAAATTTAGATTTTTTTATATGCATAGTATATCAAATCTATTCTTATATTTTATTTAAATACCAACAAAACAAAGAATTCACTAATTTTTGCTTACCAAATTCAAAATTAATAGTAAAAAACATAATATAAAGATGCATTACTTACAGTATGAAAAGAAAATATATTAAATGAAACGATTAATTGTTATTTAAAAGAAATTTTCAAGTGATAAGGAAGAAGAAAGTTGGATTATTACTGTATATTATTGGAATCTGCTAGAGCAGTGGTTCTCAACCGCCGTTCCGCGAACCTGTTCAAAGTGTTCCACAAAATAATTTATTAAATAATTAAGTATTAAATATCCAATAATCGGAATATTTTAATAATAACAATTTTACGATAAATTGAACAACTTGGCTACACGTCTATTCATTCTACTCCTACCCACCCCAATGGTTTTTAGTTTTTTATTTGTATCTTGTATTCATGAGTTTATATTAGTCAAGTCGTCGAAAGTGTCTCGCTGGTTGTAAAAGAGTTTTCAAATTTTAAGCTTTTTCGTTTGACCTTCCAATTCTAAAGCTAAGTTTTGATACAATTCCACAAAAATAACTGAGATATTCTACTTCTACTTGGTTAACATTCGTTTATAATATTTATATTCCTATTTATACATTAAAATATCTATTGGCAGAAGAACACACTGTTGCTTGTTAGGTATCTAGGTCACACATGGCAACGTCATTTCTTGAGGTCAGACCGATGTTAAGGTGAAACAGATTATAGCTTGATTTCGGATATTAGTTTATTATTTGTTAGAGATAAAAATATATATTTGTATTGTTCATTCTGTAGTTTATTAATTTTTTCCTTCTTTAGACAGTTAAGAAAGACAGTGTTCCGCTATTTTTCTATTAGTACCAAAAGTATTCTGCCGCTACAAAAAGGTTGAGAACCACTGTGATAGAGGATTGCATATGCTAAAAATTATCAAAATCATTTGCTTATTGCATAATAATAGCAAATCAATCTCGACAATAACTTTATCATCCTACTGAAATACTTATTATTTTAAGTAACAAATAAAAGTAAACAATAAGCCAAATAAGTAATCATTTATTCAATGAATAAATGATTTCTTATTTATCTGGTTATCTTAATCTAGTTAATCTCAACATTAACCAGATTTCACACATTTCCTATACATTATATATTTATTAAATTATAGAGATCAAGAAGCTATTTTGGCAAATTATTGAATACAAAATTCTTTTTCCCAAATTAAATTAAATTATTGTGCTTATGTTTCTGCAGAAACACACAAGTTCATTATCATTAATAATGTATGCAGAATTTAATATTATCTATAAGATAAACATAATATTACCATGAATAATCCTTGAAATAGATCTGTTGAATCTTTCCAGAAGTTGATCTAATTTTTCATATTCATCAGATCCAATTAACGATGATTCTATTATATTTGGAACCAAATTATAATAACCAATTTTTTGTGATGGTCTTCTTTCAAATTCGTTTCGAATAACCAACCATAATCTAAACAATAAATTATTATAATTTGTATTAAAAATTTCCATACATATCACAATCTTGGATTAAAATTAGATAAATTCAGGCCTAATGCTAAAAAAAATTTATATTTATTATTAAAAAACATTTTTGAACTATAGTAATTCTCAGGTCAGCATCATTGTCAATCTAATATACAGAATTTGAATTTCAAAACAATGTTCTGTATTATATATTTCATTTTATAATATAGAACAGTGGTACCCAACATTTTTGGAAGCAGAGCCATTATAAAGAGCAAAAATGGTGTGCATGCCACTTTTTTTAAAGGTTTTTTTTTAATTAAAATTCTTGAGCATTGCTACAGAGGCCACAAATCAAGGATACCAGTTTTGTCATATTTTGATTTGTAACCAAAAATCATTTCTCCCATGCAACATTAAAACCACAAACTGCAATATAGTCTTCACATCTTTGTTTTGACATAGATGGCTTACTAAAACACACTTATTCTGTGGGTATTTTACTAAAATAATATTTATATTAACAGAGATTTGTAAAAACTTACCTATTTGACATTTTATAAACATCAGATCTCTGATATACAAAAGGAGGAAGATATGTAAGGCATAAATTGACACTGCTGACACAAGTAATCAATGTTTACACTACTACTGTGTGCCACTCTTACTTCTATTTCATGCCACTAGTGGCATGCATGTCATGGATTGAGCACTACTGATATAGAGCATTGCTTTGAAATTCAAATTCGACATATTAGAATGAAACTGATGCTGACCTGAAAATTAAGTCAGAAATATTTTTTAGTAATAAAATTTTTTTCCTTATAATAGGATTAAATTTATCTAAAAATTGCATTTTGTTTATATTAACATTTTTTAGATTAGTAACAAGTGAGGAAAATTTTTAGTAGTAGTAAAACTTTAACGAAGAAAATAAAGAAAAATCATAGATACGAGAGACTGCTAAAAAAAAACATATCACTTATGGAAGAATTGAATATTTTAACATCTAAAGATAAAAATTAATTTATAATTAATTCTTTTCATCTTATTATTTTAAATAACTACACCATAATTCCAATTTATGTTACTTTAAATTATTTTGATGTATTGTTTTGCAAAATAACAATACATCAAAATAACTTTTAATTTTAATGATGCAACTTTAAATTTTAAGTTGCATCATTAAAATTTAAAGTTGTTTGCTGTAATATGTTATATAGTTCATTTTTTCTTTTTAGGCAGCAAAAAATAACTCTCAACTTTATATTTCTCTGGCAAAATTAAAATGTATTGTACATTTGATATTAAAAATTACAAAACAGAATAATGACAATTATATATTAGCAAAATATAATTTCATGCCAACATTCCAGATTTTCACTAATACTGCATTATACATCAGAAAGTTGTGATTGTGATAAAGTAAAGATTAAGTAGGAATTTGAAAAGAGAGTGGACTTTTCTGTAACAAATTATAAAGAAATAGAAGGCAAATTGTTTATTGGTTCATTATTTATCTTTCAAAAAAAAAAAAAAATGAATCAATAAGCAAATTGCAGAAGTAAAATCCTTTTTCAGAAAATTTATTAACATTTAGCAAAAATTATCTCTCATTTTTCTGCAATTAAAGATCAATTATTTTTATTTAATTTGTTATTATTTATTATTCATTTCATTGCTAAAGTCTTATTAATAGGGTTACTGCAGATCATACAATTTTATATTACTGATTAATTATGTATTGAATTATCCCTACCGAATGTTAATTGATCTAGTATAATTTTAAATAATTAACTAAAAAATGCAAGTGTTTCATTTATGCATAATACCTAATTCAAAATTAAAGACTTTTTCTTCAGTCACTGATAAAAAAATTCATTTGAATTAAAAAAGTTTACATCCAAGAAAGCCTCATATTAATGGAGTTTTTAGATTAATAAAAGTCATATTAACAGGGTTCTATTGCATATCATATTTTTCCTTCAAATTTTGTCAAATGATTTTTATTACTACTATATACTTGATCTAAACCAATTAGTTTGAAAATAAAAAAAATTTGCTTTCTTTTTCATTGTTAGTATTAATAATAATAGAAAAATAATAAATTGCTAATAAAAATCAGTAGCGTTTTCTATAAGTATTATATTAAAAATGATTAAATTTTTTGACTATATTTACCAGTAATTTTACTAAGAAGCTAAATCTGAAATAATAGAATAACTTGCAGTTTAAGGCCCCATACTAAGTCATTTTCTAAAGAGTAAGTTTAGCATTATTTTATATTTGTATTCCAATATAATCCTTTAAATGTTATTTACAGATTGTCTAAATAACTAGATATAAAAAAAGTGAAAAGTTAAGTTAATAAGTAAAATCATTTGAATAAACTTGTTTGTGAAAAATTAAAATTACAGAATGATTTCAAAATAATTATTAATTTAAAATATTAGGAACTGATATGAAATGAAACCATAAAAAAAATTGATATTAAGTAGCACTGTTTTTTCTTTTGGTATAAAAATAAAATAAAAAATATTTCAATTTATAGTTTTATTATTTTTTTTATCTGGTACTTTTATTCTAAAAGTCAAATTCTAAGCACCAACAGAAAGAAATTGTTAGATATTTAAGATGGTGGCAGATTGGAAATAAGACACACAGCAACACATGTTCTAACACACTAGCACAAGCAAAAGGGTGGTCTTTATTCATGAAACATATATATATATACAAGAAGTTCACTAGCAGACTCTGGTGGACCAAAAAATGAATTGGTTTGTAAATCTAACAGAAATGCTGTGTAAAAATAATTATTAACTCTATTTTATTTGTAATATTTATAATTTATTAGCAATAAGTATTTTTATGTATCACTTCTATTCATTTTGTAATCATTGCCTTTTGTTAAAGTGCTTAGAATTTGACTTTTTGAATATTAAGAATTTTTAATCAGTTGGTTATTTATTATTTTATTCTATTTTATATATTTCAGTTAAAAAAAATCTGGAAAATTCAATTTTATAATTTTAGTATCAATATCAATATGTATATATGCAGTAGAGCCTTACTTGTTTATTAATCTAAATTCTGATATCAACAATAAATTAAAAATGAAATTTTATTGTTCTGTTTGTTAAAAATCAAATAAATAAAATCTGTTATAAACTTATAATACAATAATACATTATTTACTGTTATCTCAAGTTAACATCATTAGCAAAAATTTATTTATTTAAAAATTAAAGCTTTTAAGACAGTAGAACTGAAAAATCCTCTTTTCTTAAGTCTCCCTATATAAGAAAGAGAAAATGTTAAAATCTATAACAGCAATAAAAAAAGATATATACTGCATTTTATATGAGCAATAACTCAAATATGATCACTGTATTAACTATATTGCACTGAAAACATTTTTTATTATTAGAAATAATAGCATAAACTACATAAAAATGATAATGTAAAAACGTTCAAATGGTTGCGTTTTATAACAAATTATCAATTAAAATAAGATAATTTTGCCATTGTCCAAATAAGTGCTTCCTACCAACTATATTCTTAATTAATTGGCAATTGATCAGAGATGCATAGAAAAAATAATTGCTAATATATTGATCAGAGATGCATAGAAAGAAGTCAATATGACTTCTTTCTATGCATCTTTGATCAATATATTGTACTTTGGTTTCATTATTATTTATTGTGTTTTAATTCTTATATAAGTAGTAAATTTAAACTACTGACTAATATAAATTAATTTTTTGCAATAGTTAAATATTTACAAAAATTCAAATATATATATTTAATATCATATCGGATCATATCTTTATAATATCATATTAGATATTTTGAATATCAACAGTCTTTATTGTATTTTTAAAACACTCTCTTTAACAGATGTTCCTCTCACCAATTAGTCTGTTAAACTGAAGTTCTATTTGTAATCAGATAATTTTATAATTTTCAAGATTCAAACTAATTCACTATCAGAATAAATAGGGGCACTAAGATAAAAATAAATAAAAAAAATACAAGCTCACTACATTGAAATTCTAAATCTAATGCAAAAAGTTTGACAGGGACTGAAATGAAATCATATCATACCATGTCCAATTGTATTCTATATTCTTATCAAATGTTGAATTTTTTAACAAACAAATCTTTTATTAAATTTTATAAAATGAAAACTGCACTAATTTGGATTCTAGTTCTTTTATAGTTTTTAATATATATCATTTGATTTATTTTTGCATATAATTTTATCTTGTTGCATGTAAATTTTATTCTAACTCAATTTTTAACAATATAATTTTATCAAAATATTTTTCAACAGAAAATATTAAAGAAATATAGCCACTCCCTAGCTTATGCAAAATACAACTTACATAAATTTCACTCATATAAAATATTTTCTGTAATTTAAAAAAAATTTTTTTTAAGATATATAGCATAAATAGTTACAGAAAATCAAGTTATAAATCGAAACACGTTGGTTTACAACATTTAAGTTCATGGTACTTGATTTATGTTTTGTATGTTGTTTTTTGATTTTAAATATCATACTACTGTTATGATATCATTCCATGCAATATAGTCTCATTTTCAGTCAGGGAACAATATGACAGCATAATGTTGTACAGGTGTAATCACTACAGTTAGTTCATTTTAGAAGTTTTTAATCCAGAATTATTTCTTAAAATTATTTTTCCAACTTACAAAAAATTCAACTTGCACAAAGTTATGAAAAACAGTCTTTATGTAAATCAGGGAATGACTGCATTAAATTTTTTTCATCATGAATTTGAATTCAAAATTCATCAGAATTATTATTAGTAAAGAAGGTTAAATGAAAAAATCAAACTCAGATCACACAAAAGGAAATATATCTGCAATAACAGGAATGGAAACACAAAAGTACACTACATAAGTTTATTTTATTTCACTATTTGATTTTTATTCATTAAAATATTTTATTAATCTGTACTATATTGTTGTTTTACTTGTAATTATATGAAAAATACATCAGAATGCAAACTTCAAATTTTGCTAAGATAAGTCTTTAAATTAGCAGTCTTCACCTGGAATGAATGACGCAATTTTAGAATGAAGTGAAAACATTAAGTAATAAAAAACTGATAAAGAATTAATGTCTTGTTTTATTATATAGATCAATGGATTTTAAAGGAAATTTTCATTTGTCTGTCAATGCAACTATGAGAATTTGGTGGTGGCTGCAATGATCTGAAACTTTGTGATAAAATTGCAGGATGGTAACATGGTAAAATATTTAATAATTATCAGAAGAATTGTGTTTAATTGCTGATCATACACCTTTAGATTTTTCAGGAAGAGACCAAGATCAGCCCATTTTTCAGCCCTTTGGTTGATCAGTTCATGATGGGTTCTAAGTGGGCTTCATATTATGTATATCTCTTGTAAGAATCAATAATATAATTAAACTAACTTAATCAACATTTTATAGTAAGTAGAAATAAAAAATTTTTTTATCCAATCATTCAATTTTTATTTGAAAAAAGATCATTTTTTAAATTAACTATATAAAATATACTGATTTGCATTTAAAAAAAAGTATGATTACTTTATTATAATCAGGCTTTATAAACTACTTCTGTTAAATTAATTTATTATTTGGAATAAATTAATTCTATATAGCTTACAGGGACTAAGTGTGAGCAAACTATGTATTTGGCTTGAGTAAAAAATACTGAAGGATGTGATTTTTTGCATCCTTCGTATTTTTTACTCAGGGAAGTACCATGTCTTGAGTAACTTTAGCACAAAAAATATTCTTTTATTATTAGAGGAACATTCTTTCCTCAAATGCCAAAGTTCTGACTTTACTATATTGGATAGTTCTATAAACTCAATAAATAGAAATTTAATGCAGTTATATTGAGCATTTTTCTTAAACTCTGTTGTCTATTTACATATAAAAATATTTTGTTGTGGCCAAATTAAAATCATCTAGTGGCTGCATGCAGCTACTATGACCACATTTGAGAACTGCTAATGTAGAATATCATGTCTTGCTTTATTGTATAGAGAATTTGTTTAATTATGAATCAGTTACCATCAATTTTTGTACTTACAAAATATTCAATTTCTCATACACTATTTCTGTTATTCTTACAAATTTACATTTAATTTTTTATAAAAAATCTGAACAAATGTCGACATTATTTCATAGTACACACTTATAGTATACCATTTATAATAAAAATCCAAATTTTTATTTATATCTTTATATCAACAATGTAAGAATTATGTTTTTAAAACAATCAACAAATTTTTTATTTCTGTCAAAATGCTATCCATTTTAGCAATTTTGTTTATAAAAATCTCTTTAATGATAGTTATTTTTTATGAAGGCAACAACACTTTATAAATTTGATTTAATATTTTAGTAAAACAACAAACAATGAAGCAAATGCAGACAGTCCCTGATTTATGTAAGTGGGTCATTTTGTGAATCTTACATAAATCAAATCTACTTATGTCAGTTCAGAGCATATGTTATACAATATAGTACTAGTGTTGTCAGAAAGATTTAACATTAAAAATAGTTGTATTAAAGAATAAACACAAATTGCATATAAAGCAGTCACTTACTATTTATGGTAAGTGACTTCTTTATAAGGAATGGATTCAATTCTGAGTCTCAAACTGTCTGCTTTTTAGGAGTTGCTAGGTTCAACCCTGGCTTGTTAACTAAAATTAATTTTACATAAGTATGGGTTGACATATGCCACATCTACATAAGTTGGGTATTACCTATAATCAAAAATTGAACAGTTTTATCGATCTTTTGTTTACAATGATTCATACTTATAATTTAATATCAATGATTATTAATATATGATCAATATCAACCAGGATTTTTTTGGTATAAATTTGTGCAGTCTTGAAATATTGCTGTGATATGTTAATTAACTGTTGTAATTTTACATTATATTGATTGCTAAGTATACTGTTATCATATTGTTTAAAATTCTTGAAGCTTTGAAATTTTCTAAAATTTAAAAATGAAATTTCATATTTGTAAGTATGAATGTTTGTGATTATAATGTTCATAAATCAAGCACTTGAAAAATATTGACAAAACCACATCTAAAGGATCATTTTCTTTGGTTTCTATTGTTAGTATATTTTAAATATTATATAGAATTACCTAAAAATTTTTATAATTTATACATGAAATTAATAAAATTGAAATTAATAATTCAATTTAATTTTTTACCTTAAACCCCTCATGTAGACTATACGTCTTTCACCATATTCAAGATAAGTCATTTTCTCAATGGATGGTATTCCTTGACTAGATTTAAATTCAACACTTTCACATGTTTTTACTTCATACATTGGATTCTCTTGGAGCCAGTTGTTTGCTTGGTCAACAAGAACTCTATTTTAATAAATATGAAGTCATTATTTTTCTATCAGGAAATAAAAAAATAGAATTTAAATAAAATATGAAAAATATAACTATGCATTTAGCATAAATTATAAGAGAAAATAATTTGATAAATCACAGAAACAGAATAATTATTGCAGTTCTTTAGTTATAAATATTATGTATATTTTAACAAAGAGCTTTTAAAAATCAAATATCCTAAGTATCATTGTATAATGATAAGCTCAAGAAGATATTATCTAATATTAGTTATTAGTTAACTAATATTATCTAATAAGCAGTAAATAAAAAACACTTTTGGTTGGAACACTTTTGGTTATCCTCATCAGTAATGTACAAGCAATTAGACATTAACATAAAATCATAGGTACAAAATTTAATAAAAAATTAGTTTTTCAAAAGAATTCTTTTTTAAACAAAATTCAAAAAATTACAATTAATACCATTGTCATAGCTTTATGCTATTTATATAAAGCTTGCAGTAACAAATTAAAAACATACAAACTGATAATTATTAACTTTAAAGTATAATATTAATAAAAATAATAATATACTAGTAAATAACTGCTTTAGTGCCTATTAATATCTTCTAAAAGCTCTTAAATATTAAAAAAAATAAATAAATAAATTATTCAAATACTTTCAATCATATGCATGACTATCTTCAGTTGTAAAATACAGGTAGTCCTTCATTTACAACAGCAATGTAACTGAAAAATTCTGTAATTGGTCAATGTAATTCCAAGATTCAAGTCACTAACCCAATGGTATGATATATGGAAATCATCCTTTTTTTATGTCTGGTTCTTGCATTTTTGTGTTTGTTATATTTATTAAGTTAATGTATAGAATCCTACTAAATGTCAGTACTGAAAAATTCATATTTTGGGCATTTCTGGCTTAAAACTAAGGAATTCAAAACTGAATCTCATCATAAGTCAAAGACTATCTGTACATTATTCAAGATAACTCATTTTTTACATTGAAGATGACTAGATTGAACAGATCATCAAAACTGTTCACATAAATGAAGCACTACACTGCAGGTGTATAGATGTTAAAAGAACTGCAAAGGATTTTTTAACATCTATACACCTGCTGTGTAGTGCTTCATTTCTGTGAACAGTCTAAATAGTAGTTAAAAAGCAGTAAAAAAGAAAGTTTCACCGTAGATCATCAAAATAAATTTTTTCTATATTTTTCTATTTAAAGATTCTTTGCTAAATTTAAATAAACTGTTGAAGATGATTTATAACGTTGTATGAAATCTAATATGTGTGGATTTGTGATGATTGAAAGAAAATTACTCTTACTTATGGAATATTTGTTATTTTATTAAAATAAAGTTGAATTAGTTTTAAAAAATCCAGAATACTTATTAGGAAAAATAAAATCAATTTGGATAATGTTTTTAACGATTTAAGGTACTATACTATATAGTTTTGCTAAATAAATGGTTAAGCGACGCATTTTTTTTTTTTTTCGCTAATAAGAAATAGTACAATAAAATGAAGTTGACTGTTGCAATACAGTATTTTTAATTAATAACTTTAATTATATAA
Source organism: Androctonus mauritanicus (assembly GCA_011317285.2). Classification (NCBI taxonomy): domain Eukaryota; kingdom Metazoa; phylum Arthropoda; class Arachnida; order Scorpiones; family Buthidae; genus Androctonus; species Androctonus mauritanicus. The sequence goes on along the minus strand of WUQG02131231.1, from coordinate 3,667 downwards.
AATACGAAATTTAGTAATTAACAAATATAAAATATGTAAACAATAATGATTTCAGTATTCAATCACGGCTATTGACGATTCAAAGATTACTGTATTTTCATTCTTGATTTTCAGTCAACCAAATACAGAGGAAAGTTTTAAAAATCGAAAAATCGGTTAACACAAAACATTCTGAAGGTTCAGGCAGAAAAGCATTCTTTACTATTGTATTAAAACACTATAAACGCAAAACGGATAATTCATAGAAAAAAAAATTGTTTTGTTCCAAGAAAATTCATTAATTTAGACGTCATATAAATCTACAGTGATACATAACTCCTCCTTCGAGTAGAAATGAACAAGTTATTAGACTTAATTGTCCCCTCTTGATGAGTAGGGCAACAGAAATTGTAAGTATTAGCGCGTCTTCAAATTTCGAAACTATGAAAATTGGTAAAGATACAATTATTTTTTGGAGGTATTGTTTATTTTAACCAATACCTTAAAAGATAAAAAGAAAGGCACGTAAACAAAAATGCCATACGTCTTAAGACAAATTTCTTCAGACTATTTAAAATTGCACCAGAGGCGGATTTAGGCAGGGCCCCGCTCAATCAAAGGGCCCCCTTCGTGGTCAAAAAAAATATAAAAAAATAAAAACAATTTAAATTAAAATTTAAGAAAAAATAATTTAAATCAAATTTTTTCGTACCTAGATAAAGTTTAAATCATTAGTTTGCAACAATATTGGATTTGAATAAAATATCAAATATCAATGTTTTAAATAATAATAAATAATAAGTCTGTCTTCTATCGGCTCTATCAGTAAAATCAAAATATAGGCTACTTTGTCATTTGTCAATTAGGCAAATAATGTGGCAATGTCGGAAAGGGATTGTACTTCTATCTCCTCTAAAGCGTATTAGGTTAGCGTAGCTCTCACCGCTAGGTCACAGATTAGTAATCTGTGCGCTAGGTTAAGTTGGGTTAATTTGATAGGACCCCAAACAATGTTAGTCCAGGGCCTCTAAAGTTAACGGTCCGCCCCTGATTACAACTGTTCGGAAAGTGAAATTGTAAAAATTTCGATATAGTGATATGTATTCCATTTTATTTGGTATTTTACATTTATATAGTCATTTCTATAATTATGTTAACTTTTTTATAGTTTATGCAACATTATGCTACATTTCTAATTTTTTTAAATTAAAAATTTTTTTTTTTTTAATTTTTTAATTAATTAAAGCATGAATTGTGTCATTTTCAATTTTTTTTCTTGACTACTCAAAACTGAAGCTTCAAAATTCTTTATATTTTTATATAAAAGAAACGTTTGTCGTTATCATACAATACATTTTATTTAATTGAATGCTCATTCGAAAAATTTTTATTTATTTGAAAGCTTATTCGGCATATTTGTCATTAACACCTTTCCATCATCCTTGCTTCCTTCTAACAATTACAATACTTGGATACATCTCTGGCAGCACAGTTTCAACGGCGACACACCCGAGTACCTAACTCCGATAACTACATCATCCACAAACTACGTTCAGTACTTGTGCAAAATTGAAATTATAAATTAAAAAATACGTGAAATTTTACTCACCCGAAAGGTTCATAAGTGTTATTAAGAAAGCCCTGTTCTACTACTCCTGGAATAAAATCCTTAAAAGTCAGACTTCCTCCCAAAGATGCATGTTGATTAGTAGCTTCGCAATACGAGGGTGGAGGGTTATCCATATTTTAAAAACGTGTTTTCATTTGTGATACTTAAAGAATTAACGATCTGCACTTGAAAAGTTGACAAATTTGCTTTTTATTGAACGTGATAATCGTTGCGTAAAACCATACAATTCCGATGAAATTATCCGGACGTACTGTCAGTAATACTGTTATCAACACTGTATGTGTATAAATAGGTTTGTTTGCATCAAGCGAGGCAAGTGGGAAATTTTATTTTACGTCACATAACTGAAATTCGTACACAGTATTTGTTTTTCATGAATAATTCAAATATTAAATAATGATTAACGGTATGTTGTCACCTAAGAGGAAAAAAAGTAAAAGTATTAAATGTGTTTTATTAATACTTGTTAATTTGACATTTTATTTGCTGTCGTTTTAAGAATTATTTTATACAAAAATGCTTGCGTTACTTTTCGTTTATTCAAAATATATCTTAAAAACTAATCAAGTTAGAAATCAAAAATTTTTATTGGACAATATAATAAATTCTGCAAACGTAACAATCAGAAGATTCGTTTCTCTTCCCTCTGCTACCTTGAACCAAAGCGTGAAACTTGTCTTTACGGATGCTAAAAAAAATTATTTCGTAATTTTTATATTATATTCTTCCTTAACTTATATTTAATCGATTTAGTGGTAGAATCTTCTTAAAATCACCTTCAATAATTTACAATGAACAGTATTCGATCGGATTATGTCGAATCGCGGACTACCACCATTTGTATCGTAGTCTGCGCTCAACAAGTCACGTGCCAAGTCAATGACGCCAAAATATCACAGGTTATGTCATTGGCTACACTTTTCCAATCGGACTTGTTTCTCGACTCTCCCTCCTAATTTTTATTTCTAATATTAAAACTTTATAAATTCTAAAACTTGGATAGTTTAAATTATCCATAATTCCCTTTTATCATATAAAACCTAAAAGTACAGCAATCATTTTTGATTATCGCAAATCATTCTTATAATACTGTATATAAATTAATCACTTTATACGATGGTTCAATTTTTTCATTTTTTTTTTGTTTCTTTTATCCAAGTTACATTTATCAAATTTTATTTCAAAATGGTTTTTGCTGTATTACTCTTAAGTTAATGCATATAAAAATATATATTTTTTTAAATAAAAAGTTAAATTTTTTATTGAATCATTAAGTAAAATTTAATTTAATTCTAATTAAATGTTTCGCTAAACTTATATTTTGTAACATGAAACGCATTATATTTCTTTATTGATAAAAAGTTACAGATTAGAAAAGCTTGGCGATCTCATCAGTTGTTTATGATCCCGGGTTCCGCGAAATGATTTTATGCTCATAAGGGTTCCTTAAATTGACAAAGTTTGAAGACCACTGGCTTAGATTAGATATCGATAATTGCTTTAAAAATGATAGTTTCTATTCAGATATTCATTTATTTAAAAACTAATTGTGTTCTATCGCTTAATCGTAGAAATAAGTTTTAGCTAAATTTTCAAAGATCTTCAATGTCAAAATAATTCGCATAAATTTAAATTTTTAAAACATGATTTCTAAAAATTTCCAAGAAAAACATATAAAGCGTTAAGATTCGATTTGCTGTCCCATTTTTCATCAACGATTTTTTTTAAATCCATATTTGATTTTTTATGCTCCGACAGAGCATTTTCATTCTAATATACATAAATATGTGGAAAAATACAGATTGCATTTTAATCTAATCTGTATATTAATTTATATAAACTGAAAAATAAAATAATTTATGAAATATTGATAATACAGTATAATGTAAGTAATGGAAATAATTTTTTTTTGTAATAAAATATATTTGTACAGAATGGATTTTAAATAATCATCGAATGATTTTTAAATATTCAAATTATTTTTTTTTCATATTTCAGAATTTTTCTGCCGGGTGATGTTAGTTAGTGAATTTATTTCACTTTAAGCCGCAAAGCCAC